>CAMPDV010002878.1:0-54984 GCA_946699065.1 Loxodes magnus | reverse complement strand
TAAAATTAAATTTAAATCTAACTATTTTTATATAACATAAAATTAAATTTAAATCTAACTATTTTTATCTTACATAAAATAAAATTTAAATCTAACTATTTTTATCTTACATAAAATTAAATTCAAATCTAACTATTTTTATCTTACATAAAATTAATTTCAAATCTAACTATTTTTATCTTACATAAAATTAAATTTAAATCTAACTATTTTTATCTTACATAAAATTAAATTTAAATCTAACTATTTTTATATAACATAAAATTAAATTCAAATCTTACTATTTTTATCTTACATAAAATTAAATTCAAATCTAACTATTTTTATCTTACATAAAATTAATTTCAAAGCTAACTATTTTTATCTTACATAAAATTAAATTTAAATCTAACTATTTTTATCTTGCATAAAATTAAATTTAAATCTAACTATTTTTATCTTACATAAAATTAAAATTCAAATCTAACTATTTTTATATAACATAAAATTAAATTTAAATCTAACTATTTTTATCTTACATAAAATAAAATTCAAATCTAACTATTTTTATCTTATATAAAATTAAAATTTAAATTTAACTATTTTTATCTTACATAAAATTAAATTCAAATCTAACTATTTTTATCTTACATAAAATTAATTTCAAATCTAACTATTTTTATCTTACATAAAATTAAATTCAAATCTAACTATTTTTATCTTACATAAAATTAAAATTCAAATCTTACTATTTTTATCTTACATAAAATTAAATTTAAATCTAACTATTTTTATCTTACATAAAATTAAATTTAAATCTAACTATTTTTATCTTACATAAAATTAAATTTAAATCTAACTATTTTTATCTTATATAAAATAAAATTCAAATCTAACTATTTTTATCTTACATAAAATTAAATTCAAATCTAACTATTTTTATCTTACATAAAATTAAATTCAAATCTAACTATTTTTATCTTACATAAAATTAAAATTCAAATCTTACTATTTTTATCTTACATAAAATTAAATTTAAATCTAACTATTTTTATCTTGCATAAAATTAAATTTAAATCTAACTATTTTTATCTTACATAAAATTAAAATTCAAATCTAACTATTTTTATATAACATAAAATTAAATTTAAATCTAACTATTTTTATCTTACATAAAATAAAATTCAAATCTAACTATTTTTATCTTACATAAAATTAAATTTAAATCTAACTATTTTTATATAACATAAAATTAAATTTAAATCTAACTATTTTTATCTTATATAAAATTAAAATTCAAATCTAACTATTTTTATCTTATATAAAATTAAAATTCAAATCTTACTATTTTTATCTTACATAAAATTAAATTCAAATCTAACTATTTTTATATAACATAAAATTAAATTTAAATCTAACTATTTTTATCTTACATAAAATTAAATTTAAATCTAACTATTTTTATCTTACATAAAATAAAATTCAAATCTAACTATTTTTATCTTACATAAAATTAAATTTAAATCTAACTATTTTTATCTTTAGTAAATTAATTTCAAATTTAACTATTTTTATATAACATAAAATTAAATTTAAATCTAACTATTTTTATCTTACATAAAATAAAATTCAAATCTAACTATTTTTATATAACATAAAATTAAATTCAAATCTAACTATTTTTATCTTACATAAAATTAAATTCAAATCTAACTATTTTTATCTTACATAAAATTAAATTTAAATCTAACTATTTTTATCTTACATAAAATAAAATTCAAATCTAACTATTTTTATATAACATAAAATTAAATTTAAATCTAACTATTTTTATCTTACATAAAATTAAATTTAAATCTAACTATTTTTATCTTACATAAAATTAAATTTAAATCTAACTATTTTTATCTTATATAAAATTAAAATTTAAATCTAACTATTTTTATCTTACATAAAATTAAATTTAAATCTAACTATTTTTATCTTACATAAAATTAAATTCAAATCTAACTATTTTTATCTTACATAAAATTAAATTCAAATCTAACTATTTTTATCTTACATAAAATTAAAATTCAAATCTTACTATTTTTATCTTACATAAAATTAAATTTAAATCTAACTATTTTTATCTTTCATAAAATCAAAATTCAAATCTTACTATTTTTATCTTACATAAAATTAAAATTCAAATCTTACTATTTTTATCTTACATAAAATTAAATTCAAATCTAACTATTTTTATCTTACATAAAATTAAATTCAAATCTAACTATTTTTATCTTACATAAAATTAAAATTCAAATCTTACTATTTTTATCTTGCATAAAATTAAATTTAAATCTAACTATTTTTATCTTTCATAAAATCAAAATTCAAATCTAACTATTTTTATATAACATAAAATTAAATTTAAATCTAACTATTTTTATATAACATAAAATTAAATTTAAATCTAACTATTTTTATCTTATATAAAATTAAAATTCAAATCTTACTATTTTTATCTTACATAAAATTAAATTTAAATCTAACTATTTTTATATAACATAAAATTAAATTTAAATCTAACTATTTTTATCTTACATAAAATTAAATTTAAATCTAACTATTTTTATCTTACATAAAATAAAATTCAAATCTAACTATTTTTATCTTACATAAAATTAAATTTAAATCTAACTATTTTTATCTTACATAAAATTAAATTCAAATCTAACTATTTTTATCTTACATAAAATTAAATTCAAATCTAACTATTTTTATCTTACATAAAATTAAATTTAAATCTAACTATTTTTATCTTACATAAAATTAAATTTAAATCTAACTATTTTTATATAACATAAAATTAAAATTCAAATCTAACTATTTTTATCTTACATAAAATTAAATTTAAATCTAACTATTTTTATCTTACATAAAATTAAATTCAAATCTTACTATTTTTATCTTACATAAAATTAAATTTAAAACTAACTATTTTTATCTTACATAAAATTAAATTTAAATCTAACTATTTTTATCTTATATAAAATTAAAATTTAAATTTAACTATTTTTATCTTACATAAAATTAAATTTAAATCTAACTATTTTTATCTTACATAAAATTAAAATTCAAATCTAACTATTTTTATCTTACATAAAATTAAATTTAAATCTAACTATTTTTATCTTTCATAAAATTAATTTCAAATTTAACTATTTTTATATAACATAAAATTAAATTTAAATCTAACTATTTTTATCTTACATAAAATTAAATTTAAATCTAACTATTTTTATCTTACATAAAATAAAATTCAAATCTAACTATTTTTATATAACATAAAATTAAATTTAAATCTAACTATTTTTATCTTACATAAAATTAAATTTAAATCTAACTATTTTTATCTTACATAAAATTAAATTCAAATCTAACTATTTTTATCTTATATAAAATTAAAATTAAAATTTAACTATTTTTATCTTACATAAAATTAAATTTAAATCTAACTATTTTTATCTTACATAAAATTAAATTCAAATCTAACTATTTTTATCTTACATAAAATTAAATTCAAATTTAACTATTTTTATATAACATAAAATAAAATTCAAATCTTACTATTTTTATCTTACATAAAATTAAATTTAAATCTAACTATTTTTATCTTACATAAAATTAAATTTAAATCTAACTATTTTTATCTTATATAAAATTAAAATTTAAATTTAACTGGTTTTATCTTACATAAAATTAAATTTAAATCTAACTATTTTTATCTTTCATAAAATTAATTTCAAATTTAACTATTTTTATATAACATAAAATTAAAATTCAAATCTAACTATTTTTATCTTACATAAAATTAAATTTAAATCTAACTATTTTTATCTTACATAAAATAAAATTCAAATCTAACTATTTTTATCTTACATAAAATTAAATTTAAATCTAACTATTTTTATCTTACATAAAATAAAATTCAAATCTAACTATTTTTATATAACATAAAATTAAATTCAAATCTTACTATTTTTATCTTGCATAAAATAAAATTTAAATCTAACTATTTTTATCTTACATAAAATTAAATTTAAATCTAACTATTTTTATCTTACATAAAATAAAATTCAAATCTAACTATTTTTATATAACATAAAATTAAATTTAAATCTAACTATTTTTATCTTACATAAAATTAATTTCAAATCTAACTATTTTTATATAACATAAAATTAAATTTAAATCTAACTATTTTTATCTTATATAAAATTAAAATTCAAATCTTACTATTTTTATCTTACATAAAATTAAATTTAAATCTAACTATTTTTATCTTACATAAAATTAAATTCAAATCTAACTATTTTTATCTTACATAAAATAAAATTCAAATCTAACTATTTTTATCTTACATAAAATAAAATTCAAATCTAACTATTTTTATCTTACATAAAAAAAAATTTAAATCTAACTATTTTTATCTTACATAAAATTAAATTTAAATCTTACTATTTTTATCTTATATAAAATTAAAATTCAAATCTTACTATTTTTATCTTACATAAAATTAAAATTCAAATCTAACTATTTTTATCTTACATAAAATTAAATTTAAATCTAACTATTTTTATCTTTCATAAAATTAATTTCCAATTTAACTATTTTTATATAACATAAAATTAAATTTAAATCTAACTATTTTTATCTTACATAAAATTAAATTTAAATCTAACTATTTTTATCTTATATAAAATTAAAATTTAAATTTAACTATTTTTATCTTACATAAAATTAAATTTAAATCTAACTATTTTTATCTTACATAAAATTAAATTTAAATCTAACTATTTTTATCTTACATAAAATTAAATTTAAATCTAACTATTTTTATCTTATATAAAATTAAAATTTAAATTTAACTATTTTTATCTTACATAAAATTAAATTTAAATCTAACTATTTTTATCTTTCATAAAATTAATTTCAAATTTAACTATTTTTATATAACATAAAATTAAATTTAAATCTAACTATTTTTATCTTACATAAAATTAAATTTAAATCTAACTATTTTTATCTTACATAAAATTAAATTTAAATCTAACTATTTTTATCTTACATAAAATTAAAATTCAAATCTAACTATTTTTATCTTACATAAAATTAAATTTAAATCTAACTATTTTTATCTTACATAAAATTAAGTTTAAATCTAACTATTTTTATCTTACATAAAATTAAATTTAAATCTAACTATTTTTATCTTACATAAAATTAAATTTAAATCTAACTATTTTTATCTTACATAAAATTAAATTTAAATCTAACTATTTTTATCTTACATAAAATTAAATTTAAATCTAACTATTTTTATCTTACATAAAATTAAATTTAAATCTAACTATTTTTATCTTACATAAAATTAAATTCAAATCTTACTATTTTTATCTTACATAAAATTAAATTTAAATCTAACTATTTTTATCTTACATAAAATAAAATTTAAATCTAACTATTTTTATATAACATAAAATTAAATTTAAATCTAACTATTTTTATCTTACATGAAATTAAATAAAATTTAAAACTAACTATTTTTATCTTACATAAAATTAAATTTAAATCTAACTATTTTTATCTTACATAAAATTAAATTTAAATCTAACTATTTTTATCTTACATAAAATTAAAATTCAAATCTTACTATTTTTATCTTACATAAAATTAAAATTCAAATCTAACTATTTTTATCTTACATAAAATTAAATTCAAATTTAACTATTTTTATATAACATAAAATAAAATTTAAATCTAACTATTTTTATCTTATATAAAATTAAAATTCAAATCTTACTATTTTTATCTTACATAAAATTAAATTTAAATCTAACTATTTTTATCTTACATAAAATTAAATTTAAATCTAACTATTTTTATCTTACATAAAATTAAATTCAAATCTAACTATTTTTATCTTACATAAAATTAATTTCAAATCTAACTATTTTTATCTTACATAAAATTAAATTTAAATCTAACTATTTTTATCTTACATAAAATTAAAATTCAAATCTTACTATTTTTATCTTACATAAAATTAAATTTAAATCTAACTATTTTTATCTTACATAAAATTAAATTCAAATCTAACTATTTTTATCTTACATAAAATAAAATTCAAATCTAACTATTTTTATCTTACATAAAATTAAATTCAAATCTTACTATTTTTATCTTACATAAAATTAAATTTAAATCTAACTATTTTTATCTTACATAAAATTAAATTTAAATCTAACTATTTTTATCTTATATAAAATTAAAATTTAAATTTAACTATTTTTATCTTACATAAAATTAAATTTAAATCTAACTATTTTTATCTTACATAAAATAAAATTTAAATCTAACTATTTTTATCTTACATAAAATTAAATTTAAATCTAACTATTTTTATATAACATAAAATTAAATTTAAATCTAACTATTTTTATCTTACATAAAATTAAATTTAAATCTAACTATTTTTATCTTACATAAAATTAAAATTCAAATCTTACTATTTTTATCTTACATAAAATTAAATTCAAATCTAACTATTTTTATCTTACATAAAATTAAATTCAAATCTAACTATTTTTATCTTACATAAAATTAAATTCAAATCTAACTATTTTTATCTTACATAAAATTAAATTTAAATCTAACTATTTTTATCTTACATAAAATTAAATTCAAATCTTACTATTTTTATCTTACATAAAATTAAATTTAAATCTAACTATTTTTATCTTACATAAAATTAAATTTAAATCTAACTATTTTTATCTTATATAAAAATAAAATTTAAATTTAACTATTTTTATCTTACATAAAATTAAATTCAAATCTAACTATTTTTATCTTACATAAAATTAATTTCAAATCTAACTATTTTTATCTTACATAAAATTAAATTCAAATCTAACTATTTTTATCTTACATAAAATTAAAATTCAAATCTTACTATTTTTATCTTACATAAAATTAAATTTAAATCTAACTATTTTTATCTTACATAAAATTAAATTTAAATCTAACTATTTTTATCTTACATAAAATTAATTTCAAATCTAACTATTTTTATCTTACATAAAATTAATTTCAAATCTAACTATTTTTATCTTATATAAAATTAAAATTTAAATCTAACTATTTTTATCTTACATAAAATTAAATTTAAATCTAACTATTTTTATCTTACATAAAATTAAATTCAAATCTAACTATTTTTATCTTACATAAAATTAAATTCAAATCTAACTATTTTTATCTTACATAAAATTAAAATTCAAATCTTACTATTTTTATCTTACATAAAATTAAATTTAAATCTAACTATTTTTATCTTTCATAAAATCAAAATTCAAATCTTACTATTTTTATCTTACATAAAATTAAAATTCAAATCTTACTATTTTTATCTTACATAAAATAAAATTCAAATCTAACTATTTTTATCTTACATAAAATTAAATTCAAATCTAACTATTTTTATCTTACATAAAATTAAAATTCAAATCTTACTATTTTTATCTTGCATAAAATTAAATTTAAATCTAACTATTTTTATCTTTCATAAAATCAAAATTCAAATCTTACTATTTTTATCTTACATAAAATTAAATTTAAATCTAACTATTTTTATATAACATAAAATTAAATTTAAATCTAACTATTTTTATCTTATATAAAATTAAAATTCAAATCTTACTATTTTTATCTTACATAAAATTAAATTTAAATCTAACTATTTTTATATAACATAAAATTAAATTTAAATCTAACTATTTTTATCTTACATAAAATTAAATTTAAATCTAACTATTTTTATCTTACATAAAATAAAATTCAAATCTAACTATTTTTATCTTACATAAAATTAAATTTAAATCTAACTATTTTTATCTTACATAAAATTAAATTCAAATCTAACTATTTTTATCTTACATAAAATAAAATTCAAATCTAACTATTTTTATCTTACATAAAATTAAATTTAAATCTAACTATTTTTATATAACATAAAATTAAATTTAAATCTAACTATTTTTATCTTACATAAAATTAAATTTAAATCTAACTATTTTTATCTTACATAAAATAAAATTCAAATCTAACTATTTTTATCTTACATAAAATTAAATTTAAATCTAACTATTTTTATCTTACATAAAATTAAATTCAAATCTAACTATTTTTATCTTACATAAAATAAAATTTAAATCTAACTATTTTTATCTTACATAAAATTAAATTTAAATCTAACTATTTTTATATAACATAAAATTAAATTTAAATCTAACTATTTTTATCTTACATAAAATTAAATTTAAATCTAACTATTTTTATCTTACATAAAATTAAATTCAAATCTTACTATTTTTATCTTACATAAAATTAAATTTAAAACTAACTATTTTTATCTTACATAAAATTAAATTTAAATCTAACTATTTTTATCTTATATAAAATTAAAATTTAAATTTAACTATTTTTATCTTACATAAAATTAAATTTAAATCTAACTATTTTTATATAACATAAAATTAAATTTAAATCTAACTATTTTTATCTTACATAAAATAAAATTTAAATCTAACTATCGTTATCTTACATAAAATTAAATTCAAATCTAACTATTTTTATCTTACATAAAATAAAATTTAAATCTAACTATTTTTATCTTACATAAAATTAAATTTAAATCTAACTATTTTTATCTTACATAAAATTAAATTCAAATCTAACTATTTTTATATAACATAAAATTAAATTTAAATCTAACTATTTTTATCTTACATAAAATTAAATTTAAATCTAACTATTTTTATCTTACATAAAATTAAATTCAAATCTTACTATTTTTATCTTACATAAAATTAAATTTAAATCTAACTATTTTTATCTTACATAAAATTAAATTTAAATCTAACTATTTTTATCTTATATAAAATTAAATTCAAATCTAACTATTTTTATCTTACATAAAATTAAATTTAAATCTAACTATTTTTATCTTTCATAAAATTAATTTCAAATTTAACTATTTTTATATAACATAAAATTAAATTTAAATCTAACTATTTTTATCTTACATAAAATTAAATTTAAATCTAACTATTTTTATCTTACATAAAATAAAATTCAAATCTAACTATTTTTATATAACATAAAATTAAATTTAAATCTAACTATTTTTATCTTACATAAAATTAAATTTAAATCTAACTATTTTTATCTTACATAAAATTAAATTCAAATCTAACTATTTTTATCTTACATAAAATTAAAATTAAAATTTAACTATTTTTATATAACATAAAATTAAATTTAAATCTAACTATTTTTATCTTACATAAAATTAATTTCAAATCTAACTATTTTTATATAACATAAAATTAAATTTAAATCTAACTATTTTTATCTTATATAAAATTAAAATTCAAATCTTACTATTTTTATCTTACATAAAATTAAATTTAAATCTAACTATTTTTATCTTACATAAAATTAAATTCAAATCTAACTATTTTTATCTTACATAAAATAAAATTCAAATCTAACTATTTTTATCTTACATAAAATAAAATTCAAATCTAACTATTTTTATCTTACATAAAAAAAAATTTAAATCTAACTATTTTTATCTTACATAAAATTAAATTTAAATCTTACTATTTTTATCTTATATAAAATTAAATTTAAATCTAACTATTTTTATCTTACATAAAATTAAATTTAAATCTAACTATTTTTATCTTACATAAAATTAAAATTCAAATCTTACTATTTTTATCTTACATAAAATTAAATTTAAATCTAACTATTTTTATCTTACATAAAATTAAAATTCAAATCTTACTATTTTTATCTTACATAAAATTAAATTTAAATCTAACTATTTTTATCTTATATAAAATTAAAATTTAAATTTAACTATTTTTATCTTACATAAAATTAAATTTAAATCTAACTATTTTTATCTTATATAAAATTAAAATTTAAATTTAACTATTTTTATCTTACATAAAATTAAATTTAAATCTAACTATTTTTATCTTTCATAAAATTAATTTCAAATTTAACTATTTTTATATAACATAAAATTAAATTTAAATCTAACTATTTTTATCTTACATAAAATTAAATTCAAATCTAACTATTTTTATCTTACATAAAATTAAATTCAAATCTAACTATTTTTATCTTACATAAAATAAAATTTAAATCTAACTATTTTTATCTTACATAAAATTAAATTTAAATCTAACTATTTTTATCTTACATAAAATTAAATTCAAATCTAACTATTTTTATATAACATAAAATTAAATTTAAATCTAACTATTTTTATCTTACATAAAATTAAATTTAAATCTAACTATTTTTATCTTACATAAAATTAAATTCAAATCTTACTATTTTTATCTTACATAAAATTAAATTTAAATCTAACTATTTTTATCTTACATAAAATTAAATTTAAATCTAACTATTTTTATCTTATATAAAATTAAATTCAAATCTAACTATTTTTATCTTACATAAAATTAAATTTAAATCTAACTATTTTTATCTTTCATAAAATTAATTTCAAATTTAACTATTTTTATATAACATAAAATTAAATTTAAATCTAACTATTTTTATCTTACATAAAATTAAATTTAAATCTAACTATTTTTATCTTACATAAAATAAAATTCAAATCTAACTATTTTTATATAACATAAAATTAAATTTAAATCTAACTATTTTTATCTTACATAAAATTAAATTTAAATCTAACTATTTTTATCTTACATAAAATAAAATTTAAATCTAACTATTTTTATCTTATATAAAATTAAAATTTAAATTTAACTATTTTTATCTTACATAAAATTAAATTCAAATCTAACTATTTTTATCTTACATAAAATTAATTTCAAATCTAACTATTTTTATCTTACATAAAATTAAATTCAAATCTAACTATTTTTATCTTACATAAAATTAAAATTCAAATCTTACTATTTTTATCTTACATAAAATTAAATTTAAATCTAACTATTTTTATCTTACATAAAATTAAATTTAAATCTAACTATTTTTATCTTACATAAAATTAAATTTAAATCTAACTATTTTTATCTTATATAAAATTAAAATTTAAATTTAACTATTTTTATCTTACATAAAATTAAATTCAAATCTAACTATTTTTATCTTACATAAAATTAATTTCAAATCTAACTATTTTTATCTTACATAAAATTAAATTCAAATCTAACTATTTTTATCTTACATAAAATTAAAATTCAAATCTTACTATTTTTATCTTACATAAAATTAAATTTAAATCTAACTATTTTTATCTTACATAAAATTAAATTTAAATCTAACTATTTTTATCTTACATAAAATTAAATTTAAATCTAACTATTTTTATCTTATATAAAATTAAATTCAAATCTAACTATTTTTATCTTACATAAAATTAAATTTAAATCTAACTATTTTTATCTTACATAAAATTAAATTTAAATCTAACTATTTTTATCTTACATAAAATTAAATTTAAATCTAACTATTTTTATCTTACATAAAATTAAATTTAAATCTAACTATTTTTATCTTACATAAAATTAAATTCAAATCTAACTATTTTTATCTTACATAAAATTAAATTTAAATCTAACTATTTTTATCTTACATAAAATTAAATTCAAATCTAACTATTTTTATCTTACATAAAATTAAATTCAAATCTAACTATTTTTATCTTACATAAAATTAAATTTAAATCTAACTATTTTTATCTTACATAAAATTAAATTCAAATCTTACTATTTTTATCTTACATAAAATTAAATTTAAATCTAACTATTTTTATCTTACATAAAATTAAATTTAAATCTAACTATTTTTATCTTACATAAAATAAAATTCAAATCTAACTATTTTTATATAACATAAAATTAAATTTAAATCTAACTATTTTTATCTTACATAAAATTAAATTCAAATCTAACTATTTTTATCTTACATAAAATTAAATTTAAATCTAACTATTTTTATCTTACATAAAATAAAATTCAAATCTAACTATTTTTATATAACATAAAATTAAATTTAAATCTAACTATTTTTATCTTACATAAAATTAAATTTAAATCTAACTATTTTTATCTTACATAAAATTAAATTTAAATCTAACTATTTTTATCTTACATAAAATAAAATTCAAATCTAACTATTTTTATATAACATAAAATTAAATTTAAATCTAACTATTTTTATCTTACATAAAATTAAATTTAAATCTAACTATTTTTATCTTACATAAAATTAAATTTAAATCTAACTATTTTTATCTTATATAAAATTAAAATTTAAATCTAACTATTTTTATCTTACATAAAATTAAATTTAAATCTAACTATTTTTATCTTACATAAAATTAAATTCAAATCTAACTATTTTTATCTTACATAAAATTAAATTTAAATCTAACTATTTTTATCTTACATAAAATTAAAATTCAAATCTTACTATTTTTATCTTACATAAAATTAAATTCAAATCTAACTATTTTTATCTTTCATAAAATCAAAATTCAAATCTTACTATTTTTATCTTACATAAAATTAAAATTCAAATCTTACTATTTTTATCTTACATAAAATTAAATTCAAATCTAACTATTTTTATCTTACATAAAATTAAATTCAAATCTAACTATTTTTATCTTACATAAAATTAAAATTCAAATCTTACTATTTTTATCTTGCATAAAATTAAATTTAAATCTAACTATTTTTATCTTTCATAAAATCAAAATTCAAATCTTACTATTTTTATCTTACATAAAATTAAATTTAAATCTAACTATTTTTATATAACATAAAATTAAATTTAAATCTAACTATTTTTATCTTATATAAAATTAAAATTCAAATCTTACTATTTTTATATAACATAAAATTAAATTTAAATCTAACTATTTTTATCTTACATAAAATTAAATTTAAATCTAACTATTTTTATCTTACATAAAATTAAATTTAAATCTAACTATTTTTATCTTACATAAAATAAAATTCAAATCTAACTATTTTTATCTTACATAAAATTAAATTTAAATCTAACTATTTTTATCTTACATAAAATTAAATTCAAATCTAACTATTTTTATCTTACATAAAATTAAATTCAAATCTAACTATTTTTATCTTACATAAAATTAAATTTAAATCTAACTATTTTTATCTTACATAAAATTAAATTTAAATCTAACTATTTTTATATAACATAAAATTAAATTTAAATCTAACTATTTTTATCTTACATAAAATTAAATTTAAATCTAACTATTTTTATCTTACATAAAATTAAATTCAAATCTAACTATTTTTATCTTACATAAAATTAAATTCAAATCTAACTATTTTTATCTTACATAAAATTAAAATTCAAATCTTACTATTTTTATCTTACATAAAATTAAATTTAAATCTAACTATTTTTATCTTACATAAAATTAAAATTCAAATCTTACTATTTTTATCTTGCATGAAATTAAATTAAATTCAAATCTAACTATTTTTATCTTACATAAAATTAAATTTAAATCTAACTATTTTTATCTTACATAAAATTAAATTTAAATCTAACTATTTTTATCTTACATAAAATTAAAATTCAAATCTTACTATTTTTATCTTACATAAAATTAAATTTAAATCTAACTATTTTTATCTTACATAAAATTAAATTTAAATCTAACTATTTTTATCTTACATAAAATTAAATTTAAATCTAACTATTTTTATCTTACATAAAATTAAAATTCAAATCTTACTATTTTTATATTACATAAAATTAAATAAATATTATATCTAACTATTTTTATCTTAAATTAAATTAAATAAAATTCAAATCTAACTATTTTTATCTTACATGAAATTAAATTAAATTCAAATCTAACTATTTTTATCTTACATAAAATTAAATTTAAATCTAACTATTTTTATCTTACATAAAATTAAATTTAAATCTAACTATTTTTATCTTACATAAAATTAAATTTAAATCTAACTATTTTTATCTTACATAAAATTAAAATTCAAATCTTACTATTTTTATCTTACATAAAATTAAAATTTAAATTTAACTATTTTTATCTTACATAAAATTAAATTTAAATCTAACTATTTTTATCTTATATAAAATTAAAATTTAAATTTAACTATTTTTATCTTACATAAAATTAAATTTAAATCTAACTATTTTTATCTTACATGAAATTAAATAAAATTTAACTATTTTTATATAACATAAAATTAAATTTAAATCTAACTATTTTTATCTTACATAAAATTAAATTTAAATCTAACTATTTTTATCTTACATAAAATAAAATTCAAATCTAACTATTTTTATATAACATAAAATTAAATTTAAATCTAACTATTTTTATCTTACATAAAATTAAATTTAAATCTAACTATTTTTATCTTACATAAAATAAAATTTAAATCTAACTATTTTTATCTTATATAAAATTAAAATTTAAATTTAACTATTTTTATCTTACATAAAATTAAATTCAAATCTAACTATTTTTATCTTACATAAAATTAATTTCAAATCTAACTATTTTTATCTTACATAAAATTAAATTCAAATCTAACTATTTTTATCTTACATAAAATTAAAATTCAAATCTTACTATTTTTATCTTACATAAAATTAAATTTAAATCTAACTATTTTTATCTTACATAAAATTAAATTTAAATCTAACTATTTTTATCTTACATAAAATTAAATTCAAATCTAACTATTTTTATCTTACATAAAATTAAATTCAAATCTAACTATTTTTATCTTACATAAAATTAAATTTAAATCTAACTATTTTTATCTTACATAAAATTAAATTCAAATCTTACTATTTTTATCTTACATAAAATTAAATTTAAATCTAACTATTTTTATCTTACATAAAATTAAATTTAAATCTAACTATTTTTATCTTATATAAAAATAAAATTTAAATTTAACTATTTTTATCTTACATAAAATTAAATTCAAATCTAACTATTTTTATCTTACATAAAATTAAATTCAAATCTAACTATTTTTATCTTACATAAAATTAAATTCAAATCTAACTATTTTTATCTTACATAAAATTAAATTTAAATCTAACTATTTTTATCTTACATAAAATTAAATTCAAATCTTACTATTTTTATCTTACATAAAATTAAATTTAAATCTAACTATTTTTATCTTACATAAAATTAAATTTAAATCTAACTATTTTTATCTTATATAAAATTAAAATTTAAATTTAACTATTTTTATCTTACATAAAATTAAATTCAAATCTAACTATTTTTATCTTACATAAAATTAAATTCAAATCTAACTATTTTTATCTTACATAAAATTAAATTCAAATCTAACTATTTTTATCTTACATAAAATTAAATTTAAATCTAACTATTTTTATCTTACATAAAATTAAATTCAAATCTAACTATTTTTATCTTACATAAAATTAAATTTAAATCTAACTATTTTTATCTTACATAAAATTAAATTTAAATCTAACTATTTTTATCTTATATAAAAATAAAATTTAAATTTAACTATTTTTATCTTACATAAAATTAAATTCAAATCTAACTATTTTTATCTTACATAAAATTAATTTCAAATCTAACTATTTTTATCTTACATAAAATTAAATTTAAATCTAACTATTTTTATCTTACATAAAATTAAATTCAAATCTAACTATTTTTATCTTACATAAAATTAAATTTAAATCTAACTATTTTTATCTTACATAAAATTAAATTTAAATCTAACTATTTTTATCTTATATAAAAATAAAATTTAAATTTAACTATTTTTATCTTACATAAAATTAAATTCAAATCTAACTATTTTTATCTTACATAAAATTAATTTCAAATCTAACTATTTTTATCTTACATAAAATTAAATTCAAATCTAACTATTTTTATCTTACATAAAATTAAATTCAAATCTAACTATTTTTATCTTACATAAAATTAAATTTAAATCTAACTATTTTTATCTTGCATAAAATAAAATTTAAATCTAACTATTTTTATCTTACATAAAATTAAATTTAAATCTAACTATTTTTATCTTATATAAAATTAAAATTCAAATCTAACTATTTTTATCTTACATAAAATTAAATTTAAATCTAACTATTTTTATCTTTCATAAAATTAAATTTAAATCTAACTATTTTTATATAACATAAAATTAAATTTAAATCTAACTATTTTTATCTTACATAAAATTAAATTTAAATCTAACTATTTTTATCTTACATAAAATAAAATTCAAATCTAACTATTTTTATATAACATAAAATTAAATTTAAATCTAACTATTTTTATCTTACATAAAATTAAATTTAAATCTAACTATTTTTATCTTACATAAAATTAAATTTAAATCTAACTATTTTTATCTTACATAAAATTAAATTTAAATCTAACTATTTTTATATAACATAAAATTAAATTTAAATCTAACTATTTTTATCTTACATAAAATTAAATTTAAATCTAACTATTTTTATCTTACATAAAATAAAATTTAAATCTAACTATTTTTATCTTACATAAAATTAAATTCAAATCTAACTATTTTTATCTTACATAAAATTAAATTCAAATCTAACTATTTTTATCTTACATAAAATTAAATTTAAATCTAACTATTTTTATCTTACATAAAATTAAATTTAAATCTAACTATTTTTATATAACATAAAATTAAATTTAAATCTAACTATTTTTATCTTACATAAAATTAAATTTAAATCTAACTATTTTTATCTTACATAAAATTAAATTTAAATCTAACTATTTTTATCTTACATAAAATTAAATTTAAATCTAACTATTTTTATCTTACATAAAATTAAAATTCAAATCTTACTATTTTTATCTTACATAAAATTAAATTTAAATCTAACTATTTTTATCTTACATAAAATTAAAATTCAAATCTTACTATTTTTATCTTACATAAAATAAAATTTAAATCTAACTATTTTTATATAACATAAAATTAAATTTAAATCTAACTATTTTTATCTTACATGAAATTAAATAAAATTTAAAACTAACTATTTTTATCTTACATAAAATTAAATTTAAATCTAACTATTTTTATCTTACATAAAATTAAATTTAAATCTAACTATTTTTATCTTACATAAAATTAAAATTCAAATCTTACTATTTTTATCTTACATAAAATTAAAAT
The DNA here is from genome assembly GCA_946699065.1 of Loxodes magnus. Taxonomy (NCBI): domain Eukaryota; phylum Ciliophora; class Karyorelictea; order Loxodida; family Loxodidae; genus Loxodes; species Loxodes magnus. The sequence goes on along the minus strand of CAMPDV010002878.1, from coordinate 37,663 downwards.
TCAAATCTTACTATTTTTATCTTACATAAAATTAAATTCAAATTTAACTATTTTTATATAACATAAAATAAAATTTAAATCTAACTATTTTTATCTTATATAAAATTAAAATTCAAATCTTACTATTTTTATCTTACATAAAATTAAATTTAAATCTAACTATTTTTATCTTACATAAAATTAAATTTAAATCTAACTATTTTTATCTTACATAAAATTAAATTCAAATCTAACTATTTTTATCTTACATAAAATTAATTTCAAATCTAACTATTTTTATCTTACATAAAATTAAATTTAAATCTAACTATTTTTATCTTACATAAAATTAAAATTCAAATCTTACTATTTTTATCTTACATAAAATTAAATTTAAATCTAACTATTTTTATCTTACATAAAATTAAATTCAAATCTAACTATTTTTATCTTACATAAAATTAAATTTAAATCTAACTATTTTTATCTTACATAAAATTAAATTCAAATCTTACTATTTTTATCTTACATAAAATTAAATTTAAATCTAACTATTTTTATCTTACATAAAATTAAATTTAAATCTAACTATTTTTATCTTATATAAAATTAAAATTTAAATTTAACTATTTTTATCTTACATAAAATTAAATTTAAATCTAACTATTTTTATCTTACATAAAATAAAATTTAAATCTAACTATTTTTATCTTACATAAAATTAAATTTAAATCTAACTATTTTTATATAACATAAAATTAAATTTAAATCTAACTATTTTTATCTTACATAAAATTAAATTTAAATCTAACTATTTTTATCTTACATAAAATTAAAATTCAAATCTTACTATTTTTATCTTACATAAAATTAAATTCAAATCTAACTATTTTTATCTTACATAAAATTAAATTCAAATCTAACTATTTTTATCTTACATAAAATTAAATTCAAATCTAACTATTTTTATCTTACATAAAATTAAATTTAAATCTAACTATTTTTATCTTACATAAAATTAAATTCAAATCTTACTATTTTTATCTTACATAAAATTAAATTTAAATCTAACTATTTTTATCTTACATAAAATTAAATTTAAATCTAACTATTTTTATCTTATATAAAAATAAAATTTAAATTTAACTATTTTTATCTTACATAAAATTAAATTCAAATCTAACTATTTTTATCTTACATAAAATTAATTTCAAATCTAACTATTTTTATCTTACATAAAATTAAATTCAAATCTAACTATTTTTATCTTACATAAAATTAAAATTCAAATCTTACTATTTTTATCTTACATAAAATTAAATTTAAATCTAACTATTTTTATCTTACATAAAATTAAATTTAAATCTAACTATTTTTATCTTACATAAAATTAATTTCAAATCTAACTATTTTTATCTTACATAAAATTAATTTCAAATCTAACTATTTTTATCTTACATAAAATTAAATTTAAATCTAACTATTTTTATCTTACATAAAATTAAAATTCAAATCTTACTATTTTTATCTTACATAAAATTAAATTTAAATCTAACTATTTTTATCTTACATAAAATTAAATTCAAATCTAACTATTTTTATCTTACATAAAATTAAATTTAAATCTAACTATTTTTATCTTACATAAAATTAAATTTAAATCTAACTATTTTTATCTTTCATAAAATTAATTTCAAATCTTACTATTTTTATCTTACATAAAATTAAATTTAAATCTAACTATTTTTATATAACATAAAATTAAATTTAAATCTAACTATTTTTATCTTACATAAAATTAAAATTCAAATCTTACTATTTTTATCTTACATAAAATTAAAATTCAAATCTAACTATTTTTATATTACATAAAATTAAATAAATATTATATCTAACTATTTTTATCTTAAATTAAATTAAATAAAATTTAAATCTAACTATTTTTATCTTACATGAAATTAAATAAAATTTAAAACTAACTATTTTTATCTTACATAAAATTAAATTTAAATCTAACTATTTTTATCTTACATAAAATTAAATTTAAATCTAACTATTTTTATCTTATATAAAATTAAAATTCAAATCTTACTATTTTTATCTTACATAAAATTAAATTTAAATCTAACTATTTTTATCTTACATAAAATTAAATTTAAATCTAACTATTTTTATCTTACATAAAATTAAAATTCAAATCTTACTATTTTTATCTTACATAAAATTAAAATTCAAATCTAACTATTTTTATATTACATAAAATTAAATAAATATTATATCTAACTATTTTTATCTTAAATTAAATTAAATAAAATTTAAATCTAACTATTTTTATCTTACATGAAATTAAATAAAATTTAAAACTAACTATTTTTATCTTACATAAAATTAAAATTCAAATCTAACTCTTTTTATCTTACATAAAATTAAATTTAAATCTAACTATTTTTATCTTATATAAAATTAAAATTCAAATCTTACTATTTTTATCTTACATAAAATTAAATTTAAATCTAACTATTTTTATCTTACATAAAATTAAATTTAAATCTAACTATTTTTATCTTACATAAAATTAAATAAATATTATATCTAACTATTTTTATCTTAAATTAAATTAAATAAAATTTAAAACTAACTATTTTTATCTTACATAAAATTAAATTTAAATCTAACTATTTTTATCTTACATAAAATTAAATTCAAATCTAACTATTTTTATCTTACATGAAATTAAAATTCAAATCTTACTATTTTTATCTTACATAAAATAAAATTTAAATCTAACTATTTTTATCTTACATAAAATTAAATTTAAATCTAACTATTTTTATCTTACATAAAATTAAAATTCAAATCTTACTATTTTTATCTTACATAAAATTAAAATTCAAATCTAACTATTTTTATCTTACATAAAATTAAATTCAAATTTAACTATTTTTATATAACATAAAATAAAATTTAAATCTAACTATTTTTATCTTACATAAAATTAAATTCAAATCTAACTATTTTTATCTTACATAAAATTAAATTCAAATCTAACTATTTTTATCTTACATAAAATTAATTTCAAATCTAACTATTTTTATCTTACATAAAATAAAATTTAAATTTAACTATTTTTATATAACATAAAATTAAATTTAAATCTAACTATTTTTATCTTACATAAAATTAAAATTCAAATCTTACTATTTTTATCTTACATAAAATTAAATTTAAATCTAACTATTTTTATCTTACATAAAATTAAATTTAAATCTAACTATTTTTATATAACATAAAATTAAATTTAAATCTAACTATTTTTATCTTTCATAAAATTAATTTCAAATCTAACTATTTTTATCTTACATAAAATTAAATTCAAATCTAACTATTTTTATCTTACATAAAATTAATTTCAAATCTAACTATTTTTATCTTACATAAAATAAAATTTAAATTTAACTATTTTTATATAACATAAAATTAAATTTAAATCTAACTATTTTTATCTTACATAAAATTAAATTTAAATCTAACTATTTTTATCTTACATAAAATTAAAATTCAAATCTTACTATTTTTATCTTACATAAAATTAAATTTAAATCTAACTATTTTTATCTTACATAAAATTAAATTTAAATCTAACTATTTTTATCTTTCATAAAATTAATTTCAAATCTAACTATTTTTATCTTACATAAAATTAAATTCAAATCTAACTATTTTTATCTTACATAAAATTAAATTTAAATCTAACTATTTTTATATAACATAAAATTAAATTTAAATCTAACTATTTTTATCTTACATAAAATTAAATTTAAATCTAACTATTTTTATCTTACATAAAATTAAATTCAAATCTAACTATTTTTATCTTACATAAAATTAAATTTAAATCTAACTATTTTTATATAACATAAAATTAAATTTAAATCTAACTATTTTTATCTTACATAAAATTAAATTTAAATCTAACTATTTTTATCTTACATAAAATTAAAATTCAAATCTTACTATTTTTATCTTACATAAAATTAAAATTCAAATCTAACTATTTTTATATTACATAAAATTAAATAAATATTATATCTAACTATTTTTATCTTAAATTAAATTAAATAAAATTCAAATCTAACTATTTTTATCTTACATGAAATTAAATAAAATTTAAAACTAACTATTTTTATCTTACATAAAATTAATTTCAAATCTAACTATTTTTATATAACATAAAATTAAATTTAAATCTAACTATTTTTATCTTACATAAAATTAAATTTAAATCTAACTATTTTTATCTTACATAAAATTAAATTCAAATCTAACTATTTTTATCTTACATAAAATTAATTTCAAATCTAACTATTTTTATATAACATAAAATTAAATTTAAATCTAACTATTTTTATCTTATATAAAATTAAAATTAAAATCTTACTATTTTTATCTTACATAAAATAAAATTCAAATCTAACTATTTTTATCTTACATAAAATAAAATTTAAATCTAACTATTTTTATCTTACATAAAATTAAATTTAAATCTAACTATTTTTATCTTACATAAAATAAAATTCAAATCTAACTATTTTTATCTTACATAAAATTAATTTCAAATCTAACTATTTTTATCTTACATAAAATTAAATTTAAATCTAACTATTTTTATCTTTCATAAAATTAAATTTAAATCTTACTATTTTTATCTTACATAAAATTAAATTTAAATCTAACTATTTTTATCTTACATAAAATTAAATTTAAATCTAACTATTTTTATCTTACATAAAATTAAATTCAAATCTAACTATTTTTATCTTACATAAAATTAAATTTAAATCTAACTATTTTTATCTTACATAAAATTAAATTCAAATCTAACTATTTTTATCTTACATAAAATTAAATTTAAATCTAACTATTTTTATCTTTCATAAAATTAATTTCAAATCTAACTATTTTTATCTTACATAAAATAAAATTCAAATCTAACTATTTTTATCTTACATAAAATTAAATTTAAATCTAACTATTTTTATCTTACATAAAATTAAATTTAAATCTAACTATTTTTATCTTTCATAAAATTAAAATTCAAATCTTACTATTTTTATCTTACATAAAATTAAATTTAAATCTAACTATTTTTATATAACATAAAATTAAATAAATATTATATCTAACTATTTTTATCTTAAATTAAATTAAATAAAATTCAAATCTAACTATTTTTATCTTACATGAAATTAAATAAAATTTAAAACTAACTATTTTTATCTTACATAAAATAAAATTTAAATTTAACTATTTTTATATAACATAAAATTAAATTTAAATCTAACTATTTTTATCTTACATAAAATTAAAATTAAAATCTTACTATTTTTATCTTACATAAAATAAAATTTAAATCTAACTATTTTTATCTTACATAAAATTAAATTTAAATCTAACTATTTTTATCTTACATAAAATAAAATTCAAATCTAACTATTTTTATCTTACATAAAATTAAATTTAAATCTAACTATTTTTATCTTACATAAAATTAAAATTCAAATCTTACTATTTTTATCTTACATAAAATTAAATTTAAATCTAACTATTTTAATCTTACATAAAATTAAATTTAAATCTAACTATTTTTATCTTACATAAAATTAAATTTAAATCTAACTATTTTTATCTTACATAAAATTAAAATTCAAATCTTACTATTTTTATCTTACATAAAATTAAATTTAAATCTAACTATTTTTATCTTACATAAAATAAAATTCAAATCTAACTATTTTTATCTTACATAAAATTAAATTTAAATCTAACTATTTTTATCTTACATAAAATTAAAATTCAAATCTTACTATTTTTATCTTACATAAAATTAAATTTAAATCTAACTATTTTTATCTTACATAAAATTAAAATTCAAATCTAACTATTTTTATCTTACATAAAATTAAATTTAAATCTAACTATTTTTATCTTTCATAAAATTAAAATTCAAATCTTACTATTTTTATCTTACATAAAATTAAATTTAAATCTAACTATTTTTATCTTACATAAAATTAAATTTAAATCTAACTATTTTTATCTTACATAAAATTAAAATTCAAATCTTACTATTTTTATCTTACATAAAATTAAATTTAAATCTAACTATTTTTATATAACATAAAATTAATTTCAAATCTAACTATTTTTATCTTACATAAAATTAAAATTCAAATCTTACTATTTTTATCTTACATAAAATTAAAATTCAAATCTAACTATTTTTATCTTACATAAAATTAAAATTCAAATCTTACTATTTTTATCTTACATAAAATTAAATTTAAATCTAACTATTTTTATCTTACATAAAATTAAAATTCAAATCTAACTATTTTTATCTTACATAAAATTAAAATTCAAATCTTACTATTTTTATCTTACATAAAATTAAATTTAAATCTAACTATTTTTATCTTACATAAAATAAAATTCAAATCTAACTATTTTTATCTTACATAAAATTAAATTTAAATCTAACTATTTTTATCTTACATAAAATTAAAATTCAAATCTTACTATTTTTATCTTACATAAAATTAAATTTAAATCTAACTATTTTTATCTTACATAAAATTAAAATTCAAATCTAACTATTTTTATCTTACATAAAATTAAATTTAAATCTAACTATTTTTATCTTTCATAAAATTAAAATTCAAATCTTACTATTTTTATCTTACATAAAATTAAATTTAAATCTAACTATTTTTATCTTACATAAAATTAAATTTAAATCTAACTATTTTTATCTTACATAAAATTAAAATTCAAATCTTACTATTTTTATCTTACATGAAATTAAATAAAATTTAAAACTAACTATTTTTATCTTACATAAAATTAAATTTAAATCTAACTATTTTTATCTTACATAAAATTAAAATTCAAATCTTACTATTTTTATCTTACATAAAATTAAAATTCAAATCTAACTATTTTTATCTTACATAAAATTAAATTCAAATCTAACTATTTTTATCTTACATAAAATTAAATTTAAATCTAACTATTTTTATCTTTCATAAAATTAAAATTCAAATCTTACTATTTTTATCTTACATAAAATTAAATTTAAATCTAACTATTTTTATATAACATAAAATTAAATTTAAATCTAACTATTTTTATCTTATATAAAATTAAATTTAAATCTTACTATTTTTATCTTACATAAAATTAAATTTAAATCTAACTATTTTTATCTTACATAAAATTAAATTCAAATCTAACTATTTTTATCTTACATAAAATTAATTTCAAATCTAACTATTTTTGTCTTACATAAAATTAAATTTAAATCTAACTATTTTTATCTTATATAAAATTAAAATTCAAATCTTACTATTTTTATCTTACATAAAATAAAATTTAAATCTAACTATTTTTATATAACATAAAATTAAATTTAAATCTAACTATTTTTATCTTATATTAAATTAAATTTAAATCTAACTATTCTTATCTTATATAAAATTAAAATTCAAATCTTACTATTTTTATCTTACATAAAATAAAATTCAAATCTAACTATTTTTATCTTACATAAAATTAAATTTAAATCTAACTATTTTTATCTTACATAAAATTAAAATTCAAATCTTACTATTTTTATCTTACATAAAATTAAATTTAAATCTAACTATTTTTATCTTACATAAAATTAAATTTAAATCTAACTATTTTTATCTTACATAAAATTAAATTTAAATCTAACTATTTTTATCTTACATAAAATTAAAATTCAAATCTTACTATTTTTATCTTACATAAAATTAAATTTAAATCTAACTATTTTTATATAACATAAAATTAATTTCAAATCTAACTATTTTTATCTTACATAAAATTAAAATTCAAATCTTACTATTTTTATCTTACATAAAATTAAAATTCAAATTTAACTATTTTTATATAACATAAAATAAAATTTAAATCTAACTATTTTTATCTTATATAAAATTAAAATTCAAATCTTACTATTTTTATCTTACATAAAATTAATTTCAAATCTAACTATTTTTATCTTACATAAAATTAAATTTAAATCTAACTATTTTTATCTTTCATAAAATTAAATTCAAATCTAACTATTTTTATCTTACATAAAATTAAATTCAAATCTAACTATTTTTATCTTACATAAAATTAAATTTAAATCTAACTATTTTTATCTTTCATAAAATTAAAATTCAAATCTTACTATTTTTATCTTACATAAAATTAAATTTAAATCTAACTATTTTTATCTTACATAAAATTAAATTCAAATCTTACTATTTTTATCTTACATAAAATTAAATTTAAATCTAACTATTTTTATCTTACATAAAATTAAATTTAAATCTAACTATTTTTATCTTACATAAAATTAAAATTCAAATCTAACTATTTTTATCTTACATAAAATTAAATTTAAATCTAACTATTTTTATCTTTCATAAAATTAAAATTCAAATCTTACTATTTTTATCTTACATAAAATTAAATTTAAATCTAACTATTTTTATCTTACATAAAATTAAAATTCAAATCTTACTATTTTTATCTTACATAAAATTAAATTTAAATCTAACTATTTTTATCTTTCATAAAATTAATTTCAAATCTAACTATTTTTATCTTACATAAAATTAAATTCAAATCTAACTATTTTTATCTTACATAAAATTAAATTTAAATCTAACTATTTTTATCTTATATAAAATTAAATTTAAATCTAACTATTTTTATCTTTCATAAAATTAAATTTAAATCTAACTATTTTTATCTTACATAAAATTAAATTTAAATCTAACTATTTTTATCTTACATAAAATTAAAATTCAAATCTAACTATTTTTATCTTACATAAAATTAAATTTAAATCTAACTATTTTTATCTTACATAAAATTAAATTCAAATCTAACTATTTTTATCTTACATAAAATTAAATTTAAATCTAACTATTTTTATCTTTCATAAAATTAATTTCAAATCTAACTATTTTTATCTTACATAAAATTAAATTTAAATCTAACTATTTTTATCTTACATAAAATTAAATTTAAATCTAACTATTTTTATCTTACATAAAATTAAATTTAAATCTAACTATTTTTATCTTACATAAAATTAAAATTCAAATCTTACTATTTTTATCTTACATAAAATTAAATTTAAATCTAACTATTTTTATATAACATAAAATTAATTTCAAATCTAACTATTTTTATCTTACATAAAATTAAAATTCAAATCTTACTATTTTTATCTTACATAAAATTAAAATTCAAATCTAACTATTTTTATCTTACATAAAATTAAATTTAAATCTAACTATTTTTATCTTACATAAAATTAAATTCAAATCTTACTATTTTTATCTTACATAAAATTAAAATTCAAATCTAACTATTTTTATATTACATAAAATTAAATAAATATTATATCTAACTATTTTTATCTTAAATTAAATTAAATAAAATTCAAATCTAACTATTTTTATCTTACATGAAATTAAATAAAATTTAAAACTAACTATTTTTATCTTACATAAAATTAAATTTAAATCTAACTATTTTTATCTTACATAAAATTAAATTTAAATCTAACTATTTTTATCTTACATAAAATTAAAATTCAAATCTTACTATTTTTATCTTACATAAAATTAAAATTCAAATCTAACTATTTTTATCTTACATAAAATTAAATTCAAATTTAACTATTTTTATATAACATAAAATAAAATTTAAATCTAACTATTTTTATATAACATAAAATTAAATTTAAATCTAACTATTTTTATCTTAAATTAAATTAAATAAAATTCAAATCTAACTATTTTTATCTTACATGAAATTAAATAAAATTTAAAACTAACTATTTTTATCTTACATAAAATTAAATTTAAATCTAACTATTTTTATCTTACATAAAATTATAATTCAAATCTTACTATTTTTATCTTACATAAAATTAAAATTCAAATCTAACTATTTTTATCTTACATAAAATTAAATTCAAATCTAACTATTTTTATCTTACATAAAATTAAATTTAAATCTAACTATTTTTATCTTTCATAAAATTAAAATTCAAATCTTACTATTTTTATCTTACATAAAATTAAATTTAAATCTAACTATTTTTATATAACATAAAATTAAATTTAAATCTAACTATTTTTATCTTATATAAAATTAAATTTAAATCTTACTATTTTTATCTTACATAAAATTAAATTTAAATCTAACTATTTTTATCTTACATAAAATTAAATTCAAATCTAACTATTTTTATCTTACATAAAATTAATTTCAAATCTAACTATTTTTATCTTACATAAAATTAAATTTAAATCTAACTATTTTTATCTTATATAAAATTAAAATTCAAATCTTACTATTTTTATCTTACATAAAATAAAATTTAAATCTAACTATTTTTATATAACATAAAATTAAATTTAAATCTAACTATTTTTATCTTATATTAAATTAAATTTAAATCTAACTATTCTTATCTTATATAAAATTAAAATTCAAATCTTACTATTTTTATCTTACATAAAATAAAATTCAAATCTAACTATTTTTATCTTACATAAAATTAAATTTAAATCTAACTATTTTTATCTTACATAAAATTAAAATTCAAATCTTACTATTTTTATCTTACATAAAATTAAATTTAAATCTAACTATTTTTATCTTACATAAAATTAAATTTAAATCTAACTATTTTTATCTTACATAAAATTAAATTTAAATCTAACTATTTTTATCTTACATAAAATTAAAATTCAAATCTTACTATTTTTATCTTACATAAAATTAAATTTAAATCTAACTATTTTTATATAACATAAAATTAATTTCAAATCTAACTATTTTTATCTTACATAAAATTAAAATTCAAATCTTACTATTTTTATCTTACATAAAATTAAAATTCAAATCTAACTATTTTTATCTTACATAAAATTAAAATTCAAATCTTACTATTTTTATCTTACATAAAATTAAATTCAAATCTAACTATTTTTATCTTACATAAAATTAATTTCAAATCTAACTATTTTTATCTTACATAAAATTAAAATTCAAATCTAACTATTTTTATCTTACATAAAATTAAAATTCAAATCTTACTATTTTTATCTTATATAAAATTAAATTTAAATCTTACTATTTTTATCTTACATAAAATTAAATTTAAATCTAACTATTTTTATCTTACATAAAATTAAATTCAAATCTAACTATTTTTATCTTACATAAAATTAAATTTAAATCTAACTATTTTTATCTTACATAAAATTAAAATTCAAATCTTACTATTTTTATATAACATAAAATTAAAATTCAAATCTTACTATTTTTATCTTACATAAAATTAAATTTAAATCTAACTATTTTTATCTTACATAAAATTAAAATTTAAATCTTACTATTTTTATCTTACATAAAATTAAATTTAAATCTAACTATTTTTATCTTACATAAAATTAAATTTAAATCTAACTATTTTTATCTTACATAAAATTAAAATTCAAATCTAACTATTTTTATATAACATAAAATTAAATTTAAATCTAACTATTTTTATCTTACATAAAATTAAATTTAAATCTAACTATTTTTATCTTTCATAAAATTCAAATTCAAATCTTACTATTTTTATCTTACATAAAATTAAATTTAAATCTAACTATTTTTATCTTACATAAAATTAAAATTCAAATCTTACTATTTTTATATTACATAAAATTAAATAAATATTATATCTAACTATTTTTATCTTAAATTAAATTAAATAAAATTCAAATCTAACTATTTTTATCTTACATGAAATTAAATTAAATTCAAATCTAACTATTTTTATCTTACATAAAATTAAATTTAAATCTAACTATTTTTATCTTACATAAAATTAAATTTAAATCTAACTATTTTTATCTTACATAAAATTAAAATTCAAATCTTACTATTTTTATCTTACATAAAATTAAATTTAAATCTAACTATTTTTATCTTACATAAAATTAAAATTCAAATCTTACTATTTTTATCTTACATAAAATTAAATTTAAATCTAACTATTTTTATCTTACATAAAATTAAATTTAAATCTAACTATTTTTATCTTACATAAAATTAAAATTTAAATCTTACTATTTTTATCTTACATAAAATTAAATTTAAATCTAACTATTTTTATATAACATAAAATTAATTTCAAATCTAACTATTTTTATCTTACATAAAATTAAAATTCAAATCTTACTATTTTTATCTTACATAAAATTAAAATTCAAATCTAACTATTTTTATCTTACATAAAATTAAATTTAAATCTAACTATTTTTATCTTACATAAAATTAAAATTCAAATCTTACTATTTTTATCTTACATAAAATTAAATTCAAATCTAACTATTTTTATCTTACATAAAATTAAATTCAAATCTAACTATTTTTATCTTTCATAAAATTCAAATTCAAATCTTACTATTTTTATCTTACATAAAATTAAATTTAAATCTAACTATTTTTATCTTACATAAAATTAAAATTCAAATCTTACTATTTTTATATTACATAAAATTAAATAAATATTATATCTAACTATTTTTATCTTAAATTAAATTAAATAAAATTCAAATCTAACTATTTTTATCTTACATGAAATTAAATAAAATTTAAAACTAACTATTTTTATCTTACATAAAATTAAATTTAAATCTAACTATTTTTATCTTACATAAAATTAAAATTCAAATCTTACTATTTTTATATAACATAAAATTAAAATTCAAATCTTACTATTTTTATATTATATAAAATTAAATTCAAATTTAACTATTTTTATATAACATAAAATAAAATTTAAATCTAACTATTTTTATCTTATATAAAATTAAAATTCAAATCTTACTATTTTTATCTTACATAAAATTAAATTTAAATCTAACTATTTTTATCTTACATAAAATTAAATTCAAATCTAACTATTTTTATCTTACATAAAATTAATTTCAAATCTAACTATTTTTATCTTACATAAAATTAAAATTTAAATCTAACTATTTTTATCTTTCATAAAATTAAAATTCAAATCTTACTATTTTTATCTTACATAAAATAAAATTCAAATCTAACTATTTTTATCTTACATAAAATTAAATTTAAATCTTACTATTTTTATCTTACATAAAATTAAAATTCAAATCTAACTATTTTTATCTTACATAAAATTAATTTCAAATCTAACTATTTTTATCTTACATAAAATTAAATTTAAATCTAACTATTTTTATCTTTCATAAAATTAAATTCAAATCTAACTATTTTTATCTTACATAAAATTAAATTTAAATCTAACTATTTTTATCTTACATAAAATTAAATTTAAATCTAACTATTTTTATCTTTCATAAAATTAAAATTCAAATCTTACTATTTTTATCTTACATAAAATTAAATTTAAATCTAACTATTTTTATATAACATAAAATTAAATTTAAATCTAACTATTTTTATCTTATATAAAATTAAATTTAAATCTTACTATTTTTATCTTACATAAAATTAAATTTAAATCTAACTATTTTTATCTTACATAAAATTAAATTCAAATCTAACTATTTTTATCTTACATAAAATTAAATTCAAATTTAACTATTTTTATCTTACATAAAATTAAATTTAAATCTAACTATTTTTATCTTACATAAAATTAAAATTCAAATCTTACTATTTTTATATAACATAAAATTAAAATTCAAATCTTACTATTTTTATCTTACATAAAATTAAATTTAAATCTAACTATTTTTATATAACATAAAATTAAATTTAAATCTAACTATTTTTATCTTATATAAAATTAAAATTCAAATCTTACTATTTTTATCTTACATAAAATTAAATTTAAATCTAACTATTTTTATCTTACATAAAATTAAATTCAAATCTAACTATTTTTATCTTACATAAAATTAATTTCAAATCTAACTATTTTTATATAACATAAAATTAAATTTAAATCTAACTATTTTTATCTTATATAAAATTAAAATTCAAATCTTACTATTTTTATCTTACATAAAATTAAATTTAAATCTAACTATTTTTATCTTACATAAAATAAAATTCAAATCTAACTATTTTTATCTTACATAAAATTAAATTTAAATCTAACTATTTTTATCTTACATAAAATTAAAATTCAAATCTTACTATTTTTATCTTACATAAAATTAAAATTCAAATCTTACTATTTTTATCTTACATAAAATTAAATTTAAATCTAACTATTTTTATATAACATAAAATTAAATTTAAATCTAACTATTTTTATCTTACATAAAATTAAAATTCAAATCTTACTATTTTTATCTTACATAAAATTAAAATTCAAATCTTACTATTTTTATCTTACATAAAATTAAATTTAAATCTAACTATTTTTATATAACATAAAATTAAATTTAAATCTAACTATTTTTATCTTACATAAAATTAAATTTAAATCTAACTATTTTTATCTTACATAAAATTAAAATTCAAATCTTACTATTTTTATCTTACATAAAATTAAATTTAAATCTAACTATTTTTATATAACATAAAATTAAATTTAAATCTAACTATTTTTATCTTACATAAAATTAAAATTCAAATCTTACTATTTTTATCTTACATAAAATTAAAATTCAAATCTAACTATTTTTATCTTACATAAAATTAATTTCAAATCTAACTATTTTTATCTTACATAAAATTAAATTTAAATCTAACTATTTTTATCTTACATAAAATTAAATTTAAATCTAACTATTTTTATCTTACATAAAATTAAATTTAAATCTAACTATTTTTATCTTACATAAAATTAAAATTCAAATCTAACTATTTTTATCTTACATAAAATTAAATTTAAATCTAACTATTTTTATCTTACATAAAATTAAATTTAAATCTTACTATTTTTATCTTACATAAAATTAAATTTAAATCTAACTATTTTTATCTTTCATAAAATTAAAATTCAAATCTTACTATTTTTATCTTACATAAAATTAAATTTAAATCTAACTATTTTTATCTTACATAAAATTAAATTTAAATCTAACTATTTTTATCTTTCATAAAATTAAAATTCAAATCTTACTATTTTTATCTTACATAAAATTAAATTCAAATCTTACTATTTTTATCTTACATAAAATTAAATTTAAATCTAACTATTTTTATCTTACATAAAATTAAATTTAAATCTTACTATTTTTATCTTACATAAAATTAAATTTAAATCTAACTATTTTTATCTTACATAAAATTAAATTCAAATCTAACTATTTTTATCTTACATAAAATTAAATTTAAATCTAACTATTTTTATCTTATATAAAATTAAATTTAAATCTAACTATTTTTATCTTTCATAAAATTAAATTTAAATCTAACTATTTTTATCTTACATAAAATTAAATTTAAATCTAACTATTTTTATATAACATAAAATTAAATTTAAATCTAACTATTTTTATATAACATAAAATTAAATTTAAATCTAACTATTTTTATCTTATATAAAATTAAAATTCAAATCTTACTATTTTTATCTTACATAAAATTAAATTTAAATCTAACTATTTTTATCTTACATAAAATTAAATTTAAATCTAACTATTTTTATCTTTCATAAAATCAAAATTCAAATCTTACTATTTTTATCTTACATAAAATTAAATTTAAATCTAACTATTTTTATATAACATAAAATTAAATTTAAATCTAACTATTTTTATATAACATAAAATTAAATTTAAATCTAACTATTTTTATCTTATATAAAATTAAAATTCAAATCTTACTATTTTTATCTTTCATAAAATTAAATTTAAATCTAACTATTTTTATCTTACATAAAATTAAATTTAAATCTAACTATTTTTATCTTTCATAAAATCAAAATTCAAATCTTACTATTTTTATCTTACATAAAATTAAATTTAAATCTAACTATTTTTATATAACATAAAATTAAATTTAAATCTAACTATTTTTATCTTATATAAAATTAAATTTAAATCTTACTATTTTTATCTTACATAAAATTAAATTTAAATCTAACTATTTTTATCTTACATAAAATTAAATTCAAATCTAACTATTTTTATCTTACATAAAATTAATTTCAAATCTAACTATTTTTATATAACATAAAATTAAATTTAAATCTAACTATTTTTATCTTATATAAAATTAAAATTCAAATCTTACTATTTTTATCTTACATAAAATTTAATTTAAATCTAACTATTTTTATCTTACATAAAATAAAATTCAAATCTAACTATTTTTATCTTACATAAAATTAAATTTAAATCTAACTATTTTTATCTTACATAAAATTAAATTCAAATCTTACTATTTTTATCTTACATAAAATTAAAATTCAAATCTTACTATTTTTATCTTACATAAAATTAAATTTAAATCTAACTATTTTTATCTTACATAAAATTAAATTTAAATCTAACTATTTTTATCTTACATAAAATTAAAATTCAAATCTTACTATTTTTATCTTACATAAAATTAAATTTAAATCTAACTATTTTTATATAACATAAAATTAAATTTAAATCTAACTATTTTTATCTTACATAAAATTAAATTTAAATCTAACTATTTTTATCTTACATAAAATTAAATTCAAATCTAACTATTTTTATCTTACATAAAATTAAATTTAAATCTAACTATTTTTATCTTATATAAAATTAAATTTAAATCTAACTATTTTTATCTTTCATAAAATTAAATTTAAATCTAACTATTTTTATCTTACATAAAATTAAATTTAAATCTAACTATTTTTATATAACATAAAATTAAATTTAAATCTAACTATTTTTATATAACATAAAATTAAATTTAAATCTAACTATTTTTATCTTATATAAAATTAAAATTCAAATCTTACTATTTTTATCTTACATAAAATTAAATTTAAATCTAACTATTTTTATCTTACATAAAATTAAATTTAAATCTAACTATTTTTATCTTTCATAAAATCAAAATTCAAATCTTACTATTTTTATCTTACATAAAATTAAATTTAAATCTAACTATTTTTATATAACATAAAATTAAATTTAAATCTAACTATTTTTATATAACATAAAATTAAATTTAAATCTAACTATTTTTATCTTATATAAAATTAAAATTCAAATCTTACTATTTTTATCTTTCATAAAATTAAATTTAAATCTAACTATTTTTATCTTACATAAAATTAAATTTAAATCTAACTATTTTTATCTTTCATAAAATCAAAATTCAAATCTTACTATTTTTATCTTACATAAAATTAAATTTAAATCTAACTATTTTTATATAACATAAAATTAAATTTAAATCTAACTATTTTTATCTTATATAAAATTAAATTTAAATCTTACTATTTTTATCTTACATAAAATTAAATTTAAATCTAACTATTTTTATCTTACATAAAATTAAATTCAAATCTAACTATTTTTATCTTACATAAAATTAATTTCAAATCTAACTATTTTTATATAACATAAAATTAAATTCAAATCTAACTATTTTTATCTTATATAAAATTAAAATTCAAATCTTACTATTTTTATCTTACATAAAATTTAATTTAAATCTAACTATTTTTATCTTACATAAAATAAAATTCAAATCTAACTATTTTTATCTTACATAAAATTAAATTTAAATCTAACTATTTTTATCTTACATAAAATTAAATTCAAATCTTACTATTTTTATCTTACATAAAATTAAAATTCAAATCTTACTATTTTTATCTTACATAAAATTAAATTTAAATCTAACTATTTTTATCTTACATAAAATTAAATTTAAATCTAACTATTTTTATCTTACATAAAATTAAAATTCAAATCTTACTATTTTTATCTTACATAAAATTAAATTTAAATCTAACTATTTTTATATAACATAAAATTAAATTTAAATCTAACTATTTTTATCTTACATAAAATTAAAATTCAAATCTAACTATTTTTATCTTACATAAAATTAAAATTCAAATCTTACTATTTTTATCTTACATAAAATTAAATTTAAATCTAACTATTTTTATCTTACATAAAATTAAATTTAAATCTAACTATTTTTATCTTACATAAAATTAAAATTCAAATCTAACTATTTTTATCTTACATAAAATTAAATTTAAATCTAACTATTTTTATCTTACATAAAATTAAATTTAAATCTTACTATTTTTATCTTACATAAAATTAAATTTAAATCTAACTATTTTTATCTTACATAAAATTAAAATTCAAATCTTACTATTTTTATCTTACATAAAATTAAAATTCAAATCTAACTATTTTTATATTACATAAAATAAAATTTAAAACTAACTATTTTTATAAAATTAAATAAAATTTAAATCTAACTATTTTTATCTTACATAAGATTATTTAAAGGTGTTTAATTTGGATTTTTTATTTTATTTCTTTTGATTTTTCATTAATCTAAATAGTTCTTTTTATTAATAAATATATATTTTTAAATCGAAAGTTTTCATTTTTTGTAATTTATTTTAGATTTTCGAAGAATCATTTTTTTTTCTTATATCTTTATATTTGTTATTATTTATATTTAATAATATTTTATTTCTTTACAGTTTTAATTATTTAGCTACGTTTCATTTTATAAAATTTTTTATTTAGTTTTTATTCAAAACTTTACAAAGGATTTAAGTGTTCGATTACTTATATTTCAATTTGACTTAAAATCTTTTGCTAAAAATTTTTTTTTTTTTAGTTTTGTCTTTAGCAGTATTCCTATTCCTAATACTTTTAACTTTCTTTTTTATAACCTAAGTGTCAAAAGCATTTAATTTGTTTGTCTGACTGCTTTTATTAAGAAGTCAATTGTTTGTCTTATTTATAGTGATTCAAGTTATGTAAAATTATGATATAATAAAAATGATACAAAGATAATTGAATACAAATATAGTTCTAAAACTTGATTTGACTTTCCTTTTGACTTATTTATAATTCAATATATTCTTTTGAATTTAAAAATACAACGTAAAAGCTTAAAGAAATATACTTGATTGTATAATTATACTAATGTTCTGCATTTAAGCAAAACAGTTTTTCAAGAATAACTTAATTAAAGATACTTACTTTTATTTTGATGCTATAAAAAATTTATTTTTTTAGTTTTTTATAAAGTATGCTTACAATCTTTATTTAAACTTTAGCAGAAACTATTATTTTATATAATTAAAATAATTAAGGAATATATTATTTTTTAATTCAGAAAATGCTTAAGCTTCATAATACAAGGCTTAAAGTTAACTTTATTAGTAGTTTAAATTTGTTAATTATTCCGTTAGCTTAAACTTAAATATATCTAAAAAGCAATAAGAGAATTTTAACTCTATAGAAAATAATAGAGCTATATTAATCTATTTATTAAGATAAGGTTAAAATAATAAGAGATACTTTAAAAGATAACAACTAAATGTTATTTTGCTAATTTTCTTATATTTTATCTAAGTAAAAATAAAAAATTTAGTTAATTATCCTAAAATAATTTTTACTAAATGCCTCTTATGAAATATATCTTAGCTTCACAATTATTTCAATTTTAATTGATCAATAAATAAAAATAGAATGCTTGGCAAACCATAATTGAAATTAGTTGAATAAAAGTATTTTAATTAATTAAAATTTAACATTCTAGATATTAAAGAATAATTTGAAACTTCATTAATTTTAGTAAATAAAAAAATAAATTTTAGAGGTAAAATTTAAAATTTCTTCTATAAAGATAAATATAAAAAATCAAGTTTAATATGCTTTAATTTTAAAATTTATGAATTTTAGAATGAATCTAGTGTTTTAAGTAGCATTATTGTAAGAAAAGGCAATCAGTTCACGTTTTTATATTTCTCTTACTTAAATTTTATAATTTACTTTAATTATTCAATAAATTCCTTAATTATTTATTTAATGAAAAAAATTTATTATAATTTGAATACTTAGTTTAAAAATTAATAAAAGAATCCTTATTTTTTGAAACTCTAAATTATTTTATAAAGTTTTTAACTTATTTCATAAAAAATTTAAAATACATTTGTATTTATATATTTGAACAAATTTAATTATTAAAAATTAAAAAATTGTTTATAATGCATAACTATAATGTATTTTAAATAGATAGAATAGCCATTTAAATTTAAAATAATATACTCTTAAAGAGAAATAGTTAGAATGCTATATAGATAATAATTTTATATTTAATTATCTAGCAATTTTAGAAATAATAGCATTATTTATTTATTAAACTTATTTTTCTTCATTTATTTAATACTACTATTATAACTAAAAATATTCTTTCCATAGAGTTTCTATAGAAGATCCATAATCTAAGTATTTAAGTTAAGTTAATTAATCATAAAGTTTCATTTTATGTTCTTAATAAATAATAGAGGTTTTGCTTATATGATGATACTATTTTATGTAAGTTATTACTTATGCTTGGTAGCTTATTTAATTATTATCATTTTAATGCTCTATTTTTTATTAAAAGTGACAGCGGTGGGATTTTAACCCACGCCCCAAAAGACTAGTGCCTAAGAGCACTCGGCCACACTGTCTGTTATTAAAAGGATATTAATTTCTTTAAATATTCTAACTTTGAAACTAATTAATTATATACAAGGTTACTTATATTTTGTTATTATTATAATAAGCATTCATTCCTTATCTTAAAAACTTAAACCTTTATGCTTATCAAGTTAGTAAATAAATAGTTTAATTAAATAAAATTTTTAATTGATAGCACTTATATCTAAAAGCTATTTTACTCTAAAAAGTTTGAATATCCTTATATTTTTATTCTTCTTTGAAATTAAATGAATAACCTTAATTAGCTTTTTAAATGCTAATATAATAATATTGCTAATTTAATAATTATTAAGTTTCTTATTCTATTAGAGTATATATCATTAAGCTACTAAACATTTCTGAAATAGATATTATAATAGTTAAATTATTATATAGAAACTACTTCAACTGCTTACTTTTTACGATTCTTAAGAACTAAATTTCAAATTTATTTAATCTTATTAAAGTATTTTATTTATTAATTAAAAATCACTTTAATTTAGAAAGAAAGCCTGTTTATCTAATTTAAGCAGATACTTCCCTAAAATGAAGTTCTAAATATAAGTGTATTAAAATAATTAATATAATTAAATTTGTTTAATGTTTAAGTTATATATCTAGAAATCTAAAGCTTAAGCTTATTAAATTAATTACTAACTTATTAATAATTATTTAGAGCTTAGTTTATTTTAATATCGCACTATTTCTTTAAAATTATAAAATAAATAGACTCTTAAACTATTAATTTCCTTTTAATTTCCTTTTACTTTTAGTTTTTTCAGTTTGATAGATTAAGTTTTTTGATAGTAGAATAAATATAATAAAAGCTTAGAAAGAATTAAAATATTAGATATAATATAATATTAAGCTATTAATTATTTAGTTATAGCTTTATTATTATATTTTATTTAAAATAAGCAATTATGCAATTATTATATCTACTAATAAACATCTAACTAACTTTTAAAATTACATTTAACTATTATTTCAGCTAAAACTTTAATAGATTTATAAAAAGCAAGATTATTTAACTTTTTACTAGAATTAATTATTTTAAAACCTTATAACTATATTATATTCTAATTGTAATAAAAAGTTAATATGATATTTAATAACTTTAAATCTAATTAAATGTTAGTTTAATAAAGGATAGATAATTTAAATTATATAATCTTAGTTGTATTGTAAATAAAAAATAATAATTATATATTTCTATTCGCTAACTTTATGAGATAAATATCTCTTTCATTTACAAATTATTAGACAATGCTTGCTAGTTATATTTAAGATTTTATTAATATAAATTTTATCTATAATTAAAGATATTTCTTAGTTTTATCTAATTTTAGTTTCAAAGTCTATCAAAGTTATCAATGTACCTTATATTGATAATTCTATTGATTAAGGTTTAGAAATAAATTTATTTAATTAAGCATATCATTTATAAGTTCTATTTTTTGTAAAAGAGTTATAAATAGATAAAGTGCTTTATCTATCGTATTACAAAAAGTTTATATTAAAAAAGATATAACTACCAAATCATTATATCTATACCAGATGTTTATTATAAATTGTTTTTATTTAAAAAATAAAGATTATTTTTACATTTTAAGCTATAGAAAATAGATTAATGAATTTTATAGCTTCTTTTTATTAAGAAAAAGTGATTTTTATTCTTAAAGTAAAAATGCGATTATGAAAGATTTAATTTCAATGTATCTGAAATTTTCCATTAATTTTATTTAAAATTTTAACTTTAATCTTTTCAATGAAAACTCAGATACCTTACATTAATTTTAAAATAGAGGAAATACTTTTATTTAATAATCTTTATAAATTATTCATAAAATATCTATTATAAGATTCATTAATATTTATTTCAACTAATTTGATCATGTTTTATCTTTTATTTAAGTTAAATCTAAATTATAAAATTATAAATTAAATTATTTTAAATATGATTTAATTAAATATTCTGGTTATTGGTATATCATTACTAATATTTTAAATAATTAAAATATTAGTAAAAATTAAGTCTAATTATATATGTGTTTCATGTAAATAAATTTATAATTCATTTCTTTAATCTATTAGTTAGTATTACCTAATAATTTATCATCTAAAATCTTTATAAACCTATTTATTTGTACCATCTATTAAAGGCTTATTTCTTCTTCTAATATATTATGATTCTCATTAAAATTAAAGTTAAAATAAATATATTGCGAACATAACTATTATATGATTAATAAATCTTTTTTTTGTCATTTTTTAAATAAATTATTTAACTTTTAGATATAATTTAAAGAAAACTAGACGTTCTTAAAATTAAAGTGAATAAAGTGATGAGAATAAAAAATTATAAGATTAAATAGTAATTTAAAAATGTATATTTATACTAAGAATTTGGGGATGCTTAGAATTAAATATAATTTAGTAAAAGACCTAATGAAGTAGACACTAATATATAATGATTCATAACTCTAGCTTTAGTTGATTGATTATTTTATATTTTATAATAATTTCTTAATCTTATTAGTTAATTTAGAATAAATCTTAAAGCTTGTTTATTCCTATTGCTATAATTTATTAATTTAAATTTTTTAAGTTATTATTTTGCCTTATAAATTCTAATATAATGCATAGTTAAATATGCTTTTTGTCTATTTAAGGCTAAAAGGATAAAATATAAGAGTCATTAGATTCTAGAATTAAGTTCAGCTATTTTCTAATTTTTATCTAAATAGGATGATCCTAATTGTATTATAGCTTGATATTTTTAATTTCCCTCTTTTAAACTTAAAATTCTTAAATAAATGTAAAGAGTAGATTTTCTTAATGAGATACATGCTTAAAAGAATTGAATTACATTCTAAATAAAAATGAAGCAATTAAGTAAATAAATTCTAAATAGGTAGTAATTTCTAAAGGTTAGATAATATTAGATAACTCTATGAGTTATAGGTAACTATAGTAGCATTGTATATAATAACTAATAATATCTAAATAGTTTAGATATCTGCTTTATATAATGATAGAATTAGCTTTAGAAGTAGATTAGAGTAATTAATAGTAAATTAGATAAATGTTATAATATAACTCTAAGAATTTAATATAAATGCAAGTATATTCAATAAACTATTTCATTATTCTCTTTATTAGAATCTTTAAAACTTAACTTATAACTATTTACTATCTTATAAACACAAGCTCTTAGATTCTAATATCAATGTAAGTACTAATTTTAGAAATTAGCTAGACACTATTAAATTAGTAGTTATAATATTAAATTAATATTAAGCTTTATTTTTATTATCTATTTCCAAAGATAGTTATATTATTAATATTATACTATTTATTACTTAAATCTAATTATATTCAAAAATAAATTAAATACTACTATCTTTCTGAGGAATTAAAGATAGTAACTAAAGAAGTTTAGTTAATTATACCAAAATACCATGCTAGCAATATTAAAACAAATCCTACTTACCTTTGCATAATTTCCTTAATTAAAATATAAAGATATTGTACTAAGAATAATTAAGGCTAATACTTTTATACTATTAGTTTAATCATAGGAGATATAGCTTATTAAAATGAAGGCTACTAGCATAATTATTATTAAGTTAAGGTTATTTTTACTTTAATATATAAATTAAATATATCAAATGAATAATTACTTTATAAATGAACCATATAGTACAAATACTTAAGATATATAAACATTTAGCGAATCTTTAAATTTAAATTATATTCCTTAAGCAATATTTAATTATTAACTTGGGTTTTTTATTTAAATTTGTACTTAAAAGATAGGATTTAATTAAAACAAATTAAGTTCATTGCCTAACTTCTACCTAAAAGAAAATTGAACATGTTAAAGGATCTTTAACTGAAGCCTATGTAATTATCGTCACATTTCTGTCTAAATGAATATAATGTCTGAAAAATCCTTCCGTACCTACTTTTATCAAGTCTGCTTCTGGGTAACCTATGAACTTATTATTTGAAGAATTTTTATCGAAAGGTTTATACCAACTCTAAGAGTAAACTGAAACTTAATCTGCACAGAAACTTATTTCTTAAACTAAGTACTAATTCGCTTTTCCTGTAGAAAGTTAAGCTCCTAAAAATGTAGCTTGTTCGATAAATCCGTTATTAGTTCTTAATCCAGTAGAACTGAAACTTTAGGATCTCCTCCTGAACCATAACTATCAAAAATAGATCCTGAAAAAGCACCATTCGTAACTGATTTTTTGGTGATATATCCTGCATCATATGAGCCTCCATCAATCGAAAACGCTGCATGTGGTCTATCATTGCTGTCTAAAGTCAATGTAAAACCTCTACAATCATCTGGGCTTGAATATAAGTTTTGTACAGTTCATTTTCTTAACTATCTATTTTCCTAATTCAGCAATCTTAATTATTAGAACTAATTTATGAAAATCCTACTTCATAAACATTTTCATTTGTATCTCTCATAGATTTGATACTAAGTCTTTCTTGAATATAGCTTTGCTTTTGCTTAAAGAACTTATCTATTCTGTGATTTTGAGAAAAGCCTATAATAGCCAATATCAATAAGAAGGAAATTTTAATTTATACATGTTAAGTACCAAAGTGAATTTATATGGTTTGGAGTAATTTTAAATAACTACGTAAGCTATTAAAAGAGTTACTTTAAATAATAAAAGAATAATTGAAATTATTTGAAAATTTACTCTAGTATTAAATTAAAATATTAAATTGCTTGATAGATAATTAAATTGTAATATTAAGGATCTTTTTTTATTTTAATATCGAAACGTTAATTTAGTAGCGAAGCAAATATCAGTGCATAATAAAGAAATAAAATAAAATAAATATTACTAAGTATTTTCGTAATATCGAAAAG
This sequence comes from Loxodes magnus, assembly GCA_946699065.1. Taxonomy (NCBI): domain Eukaryota; phylum Ciliophora; class Karyorelictea; order Loxodida; family Loxodidae; genus Loxodes; species Loxodes magnus. The sequence goes on along the minus strand of CAMPDV010002878.1, from coordinate 12,031 downwards.
AAACTTTAAAGTAATAAATTAAGTTAATAAAATAAAGATTTTGCTTTATTTATTATTTGTTGCCAAATAACTCTAATAAATTTTAGAGTATGAATATGGCCTAATTTTATATTTTTATCTTGATTATAAACATTTTCTGTATATTTTCACTATTTAATCCTCTTTTCTTAATTTCTTTTCTTTCCATTCTTAAAAAAGATCTTGAAATTTAAATTTTAGTTGTTAAATTATTATTCATTTTTACTATTAATAACATCACTCTCACAGGAATATAAACCTTTAAAAAATTTAATCAAAGTTTTATCTAAATAGTATTAATAAATTTAGATAAATAAATTTCTTATCTATAACTAAAAATTATTATTATACTTTTAAAATTTAAAAATAAAATAAATTATTAAGCCAATCACAAACCTTCCATAATAAATAATTATCACATTTAAAAGTAGCTAAAATATAAAAAAAATAAAATAAGGAATAAATATAACTTTATGAATTTAATTAATTTAAGCTACTATTTGTAAGCTTAATATTTATTTATCAATCTGATTATTTATAATTTCTATAATTTTAGTTATCACGATTTATTTAAGTCTATGTAGATTTAATTATTTTTTTATGAAAACTAGTCTTAAAACAGATATTAAATATCGTCTGCTTTATATTATCATTATAATCCTCATAAACTTTATTTCGTAGCTTAAATAAGGTATATAAATAAAATATATTGATTGATAATGTTAGTTGTAAATAAAACATGCAAGTTAAATTAGATAATTAAGAAAACCAAATAAAATGAATTTCATTTTTATATTTTCTTCCAATATATCTTAAAATAAGCTTAATAATAAATTATTCTAAATTTCTATGCTAAAGTTTAGGATTTATTAATTAAAAAAAAATCTATATAAAATGAGAAATTTATTTTAATAGATTAAAATAGTATTCTGATATAGAATAAATGTAGAAATTTATAATTCCGATTTAATTGAAAAAATCTAATTTAATTATAAAATAACTATGCTCAGTTTTTTTGAAAAAGTAATTAAGCAATACAATTAAGAAAATTACTTAAAGATAAAATATAAAGCATACTTAGTTAAATTTTATAAACTACCAAAAAGATATTTAGAATGCTTATAAAGCTAATAAATATTATTATTTATTTTTTTAATTAGTTATTATATGGCTTTATTAGTCTTATATGTTTTTCTTATTTTAGTTAAAACTTTTATTTTAATTCAGTTAAATTAAAATCTTTTTTGTTTATTTTTTTATCTTTTTTTAATCTTATTAAATTATTTTTCTAATTTTAGAATATCTATATTTTATTATAGTTTTACACTTTTTTATTATTTTTTATATTTTTTTAAGTAAATTTTTATTTATAATTTTCATTTTTATTTTATTAGCATAATTTTTTATCTATTGTTTTATTTTTTCTTTTAATATTAATTAATTTTTTTTAAATTATTTGATTTTGAGTTTACTTCTTAGGATGGTTTAATTTTATTATTATAATAAATTTTTTATTTTCAAATTGTATCTTAGTTTATTTCTCTAAGTTTTTAAATAAATTATAACTTATAAATTTAACTATTATTTGAATTTTTAAACAAATAAATTTAACTATCTAATTTTTGTTAATTTATTTCATTATTGTTTAGTATTCAATAATTTCCAGGTATTAAATAAAATTTTTTATATAATAGAAAAAAAAATTGTAATTTAGGTTTAAGTATACAAGTTTTTTGCAGATGAATAAAGATTTTTTATTCTAATTTTTTTTAAATAATTTACTTTATATAATAATAAAAAAATTTATTTTTGATTTTTAAGCTTGAAATAATATGATTTTTTTTAAATAATTAAATTTTATATTACATACATTTCTTATATATTTTCATTCTTTTAAAATAATAAAAAATTGATTTGATTTTAATTAATATATGTTCTGTTTTTATTTTTAAAAAAAATAAAATTTTTTAATTATGATTTAAACTATATTTTTATTATTATAATTTTTTTTAATTTTATCATTAGTAGTTTTTGTTTTTAATAATTTTTTTAATATTAAAGCAAATTATTTTTAATTGTATTTATTTAAAAATAAGTTATAAATTTTTAATTAAAATTTATAACTTATTTTAAAATAATATATTTTTTAAAAATTGTATTAAAAATTTTTTTTAGTTTTATTAAAAAATAGATTTTGATATTTAATTTTATTATTTATGTAAAATTTTATTGTTCGCGTTTAATATTTTTATCTAATAGTTATCAATATCTTTAATTTTCCCTAACATCTTTTTTTAATTAAAATTAATTATTAATTTTGATAAATTATTATTTTTAATTCTTATTTTATTTTTATCAATTTTATTTTCATTGTAATATATGGTATTTATTGAGAAACTTTTTTTAAAGTTAATTATAAGTAATGGATTTAACCGTCTGTTAAAAATGTAAAAAAGTTTTCGACTAAAATCAAAGATAGCCAAAAGAATTATAATGTGGATGTATTCGTTGCACTAAATGTCTTTAAAAACTGGTTTAAGAAACTGATACAATTAAATGTCAGATTCACAATAAGAAAGTAAGTATAGAGGAACAGAATCTAAAGAATTTTGACATAAAAGAATATTTCAAATAATAGCTAAACAAGTTTGAACATTAAGCCAATCTAATCCAATTGATTAAAGACTTATCGGGACAAGCCAACGTGTAAAAAGCAAATATCTTAAATATCAAGAAAACATGTGTGGATTTCCAAAAGATCTTCAATGAAATAGTCAAATAAGTTACGTGAATACTATGTTAGAGTGAAATTGACAAGCGTTAGAAGATTGTAAACGAAATAGAGGAAGTCTTAAGAAAGATAAATGCTCTAAGTGAGAAATACCAGCAAATAAAAACTTTAAAAATGGTAACCAGTTAGGAATACAATCGTAATTTAAACGCATTGAATGAGGTAGTAAAAGAATTCGAAGGATAGTAAAATGATATGCAAAGAGTAAGATCTTTAAGTTACTAAGACGCCAGCCAAAACTACAAATCAATAACAGAAATTTCATTCAAGGTTTTTCAGGAGATCATGAGTATGAATCCTGAACAAAGAGCAAGTTTGCAAGATTTCACAGTTCTAATAAGAAAGTTCTTAGATCAATAAAACCAACTCAAGTAAAACCAGGCAAAAGAAGTGAAGCAGCCTTAAGAAGAAGTAAAAAAATAAATATAAGGAAAGCAAGTTACAAAATCAATTAGACCTAAAGTTCCAGAATAAGCATAGCCAGTTTAAATACCAAAATAGCCACTTCAGGAGTTCAAAATTGAAAGTATTCAAAACCTTTAGAATATACTAAACGATTTCCAAAACAATTAAATCGACATGAATACCATTTTAAACAATCCTTTGAACACAATTAACATCTGCAAGAAATCGATAATTCTTTACGATTTAATATAACTAAATTCAGCAAAGAACTAGCAATACATGTTGCAGATCTTGAATCTCGCCAAAAACCAACAAAAGATGTAATTAGCAGCTGTAAATGCTTTAACAATTTTGAATTACATGAATTTCGCATTCGCAAATTAAAACTTCCAAAACATTGACCTATCTAATTCAGATCTTTCTGACACCACATTCACCTCCTGTAACTTCTAAAACGCAAACTTATCCACCGCCAACCTCAGAAACTCAAAGTTCATCAACTGTGACCTATCCAACACTAACCTCTCATTAATCTCTTCTGAATACCCTCACATTTTCACTGGACACTCCGCAGCAGTCACCTCCGTGGCCATCTCCTCAGACGCTAATTTAATCCTTTCTGGATCCCTTGACGAAACTCTTAGACTCTACAACATAGCTGAAGGTACCTGTAAGACCATGAGTGGTCACACTGATTATGTATCATCTGTGGCTATATCCAGTGATTCAGAGTTCATCGTATCGGGAAGTGGAGATAAGACGGTGAGACTATGGGACGTCAAGACAGGTACCTGTAAGACCATGAGTGGTCACAAACATTATGTATGATCTGTGGCTATATCCAGTGATTCAGAGTTCATCGTATCGGGAAGTTGAGATAAGATGGTGAGACTATGGGACGTCAAGACAGGTACCTGTAAGACCATGACTGGTCACACTAGTCATGTATATGCTGTGGCTATATCCAGTGATTCAGAGTTCATCGTATCGGGAAGTAATGATTATACGGTGAGACTATGGGACGTCAAGACAGGTACCTGTAAGAACATGAGTGGTCACACTAATTCTGTATATGCTGTGGCTATATCTAGTGATTCCACTTACATCATATCTGGATCGGATGACAAAACAATTCGTTTATGGAACTCTCGAACTCTGTCTTGTACAAAGGTCTTATCGGGACACACTTCTTCTGTCTATTCGGTAATATTCTCGAGTAACAACAAATATATCTTATCTGGATCACATGACAAGACAATAAGAATATGAAATATCAATACTGGAGAGTGTATCTGTGTACTATTGGGTCATACTGATACTGTCGGTAGTTTATCATTATCTAGGGACAACAACTGGTTGGTATCAAGTAATGGAAACAGATGGTCTAACTAAGAAGAAGATTACAACATTAGAAGATGGAACTTAGGAAGGCTACTGAATGGAGAATAAACAACTAACTAATAACAGGTAAGTTCAAATTCCCTACATTTATTTTAGACTGACTGGAGCAAGGTATATGGAGACTATGGCTTATCATTTTAGAATTGTGTAATGACTAATACAACAATGAGTGTGGAGGACAAGTAGAGATACATCAGGTGATCTTCAACAGTTAAACTATTTAAACTATTTAATTTTTACATTTAAGAATATTAAAATTTTCTAGGTCTTTATTAAATTAGAATTATGTTCTTCTTAATATCATAATTAAATTTAAATTTAAAAAAATTTTCTAAGATTTTGTATTTTTTCTAAGTCTTTTTTGAACTTAGTTATTTTGATTATTATTTTTTTTAATTCAATTTTAAAATCAAGTGTTAGAGAAATTCCAAATTTTTTCTAGCGTTAGAAAAATTTTCGAAGTATGTACTAGACTAAAAAAATTCTAAATTTCCCAGTATTAGAAAAATTTTTAAGGTATATACTCAGCAAAAAAATTTTAAATTTCCTAGTGTATGAATTTTTTTTGAAGTATGTATTAGAGTTAAAAATTTTAAAATTTTCAAGTGCAAGGAAAAATTTTCGAGGTATATACTAGAGTAAAAAGTTTTAATTTTTTCAAGTGTCAGGCAAATTTTTGAGGTACGTACCAGAGTAAAAAATTTTAATTTTATAGTATAGTATTAGAAAATTTTTTTGAGTTACGTGATAGCGCAAAGTTTTTTTTTAATTTGTTATAAAATTTAATTACGTTTATTATTATTTTTAAGTTGCACAATATAATTTTCCGATAGGAAAAATTTCGTATTCTACATTTGAATGATAGCAGATTAAATTTTTCATTAGATAGAAGCCTGGAAATGGCAAAAAGTGTGAAAGCCTTTTTTTGCTCAGCGTTTTACACTATAGGGCTGAGTTGGGACTGAACAAGCTGAGGGATTTCGGGATTGGTAGAGGGTCAGAAAGGAATAATTTTTTTAAGAAAAAGTTGCAAAACGAAAAAGGATTTTGAAAAAAATGTGAATAAAAAAAATTGTGACTATTTTTTTTGATTTTGGTTTTATTTTATTTTGATATTGGTTTTGAATTTTTTTGATTTTGTTTTTGAAAATTTTTATATTGGTTTTGAAAATTTTCGATTTTGGATTTGAAAACATTTGATTTTGGTTTTGAAATATTTTGAGTTGGGATTAAAATTTTTTCGATTTTAGATTTGAAAATTTTTGATTTTGTATTTGGGTTTTGAAGATTTAAGTTTTGGTTTTGCAAGTTTTTGTTTTTTTTAATTTGAAAATTTTCGATTTTGGTGCATAACAAAAATTTTAAAATTGGGTTTTGGTATTTTTTTTATTTTTAGAGCTAAATGAAAGGCGAATAAGAGTATTTAAAGCATTAAATCGTGAAAAATTTAATTTTGTTTTTTTGCTCAGCTTTTTACACTGCAAGACTTTTTTCGGACGGAACAAACTGGGGGAAATCGGGATAGATAAAGGTCAGAAAGGAACAAATTTTCGAAAAAAAGTTTCAAAATATAAAAGGGTTTTGAGAAAAAATGGGATTAAAAAAGTAGAAGGATATAATTTTTGATTTTTGTTTCGAAATGTTTTGATTTTGGGTTGTGCTAATTTTTTTTGGATTGGGTTGTGATAATTTTTTTGATTTTTGGGTAATGAAATATTTTGATTTTTAGAGTTATTAAAAGAAGAAAAAAGATTTTGAAATACAAAAAAAAACAAAAAATAATCTACTAAGAAGAAATATTTCAAAAATAATGATAAAATAAATAAAATAAAAATATGCTCAGAAAAGTAAGAAATGATAATTAAAAAGATGGTGGGAGCAGAGATTGACCTTCTGGATCATACTTACATGTTTATGGCTAGGAAAAAGTTCCTTTCCTGAAGTGAGAAAGTCCCCGGTATAAGTAAACCTTTGCAAGGGAACGCCTTCCTCTTGATTATCCACTCTGGTAGGAGCTTGAAGCCTGGCTGCCCAGTGCGATGGAGCTCCCTGGCAGCTGCTTTTCGATTGCAACAGGATATCCAAGATATCCAATGAAGGCAGCGCTGGGATCGTAAACGGAAAGAAGTTGCAATCCGAAATACATTAAACTTAAAAATAGATTATAAGAAAAGTAGAAAATATAATTTTTTGCAAAATTAAGAAAAGAAAAACAAGAAGTAAAAGAAAGGTTTTATTAAAAAATGAAATTTAATAAAAAAAACAAGATAAAAAATTAGATTAAATTCATAGTGAAATAAAGAAAAATAAAGAAAAAAATGAAGTGTGGCAAAAATAAGATGATCTGAGATATTACATAAGTAAAGAAGTAAAGTAAGAAAAGAAGTATGAATTTACGTTTTAAGGATCATTCATTTAAATAAAAAGAAGTAATAAATATTTAAAAAAAAAAAAAATAAAGTAAGAAAAGAAGATAGAATTTACGTTTTAAGAAATATGTATTGTTATGAAAGGTAAAGGTAATTCAAGCGTAATTATGTAATGTTAGAAAGGAAGATAGAGTTTCAATTCAAAGGTGTTTACTTGTTGATAAAAGAACGAAGTACTTGTAAAAGTGAAAAAGTAAAGTAAGAAAAAAAGATAAAATTTAAGTTTTAAGAATGCTTTGAGATAAAAGATGTAATTTGAAAAGTGAAGAAGAAAAGTAAGAAAGGAAGAAAAACTTTATGTTTCAAGGTGTTTAATTGTTGATAAAAGAAATAAGTACTTGTAAAGGTGAAGAAGTAAAGTAAGAAAAATAGCGAAAATTTAAGTTTTAAGTATGCTTTGAGATAAAAGAAGTAATAAAAAAAAAAAATAAAGTAATAAAGGAAGAAAGAATTTCGTTTTAAAGAGTTTACATGTTGATAAAAGAAATAAGAATTAGTAAAAGTGAAGAAGTAAAGTAAAAAAAAAAGAAAGAATTTAAGTTTTAAGGTGTTTACTTGTAAATAAAAGAAATAAGTACTTGTAAAAGTGAAGAAGTAAAGTAAGAAAAAAAATAGAATTTCAAATTAATGTATGCTTTAAGATGAAAGAGTCATTTTGAAGAGAGATGAAAGTAAGTTAAAAAAGAAATTAAATCTTCAGTTTTAAGAATGCTTTGAGATGAAGTAAGCCATTTGTGAATTGATGAAAAAAAGCAAATAAAAAATAAGATTTTAGTTTTAATAAGAAAAGCAAGTAAAAGAGTCTGAAGATCAGTTTATGTATTGGAAAGTTTTAAGAACTAGAAGTTTAAAAGAATGATATTTCTAAGAAAAGTGAATAAGAAAAGCAAGTAAAAGAGTCTGAAGATCAGTTTATGTATTGGAAAGTTTTAAGAACTAGAAGTTTAAAAGAATGATATTTCTAAGAAAAGTGAATAAGAAAAGCAAGTAAAAGAGTCTGAAGATCAGTTTATGTATTGGAAAGTTTTAAGAACTAGAAGTTTAAAAGAATGATATTTCTAAGAAAAGTGAATAAGAAAAGCAAGTAAAAGAGTCTGAAGATCAGTTTATGTATTGGAAAGTTTTAAGAACTAGAAGTTTAAAAGAATGATATTTCTAAGAAAAGTGAATAAGAAAAGCAAGTAAAAGAGTCTGAAGATCAGTTTATGTATTGGAAAGTTTTAAGAACTAGAAGCTTAAAAGAATGATATTTCTAAGAAAAGTGAATAAGAAAAGCAAGTAAAAGAGTCTGAAGATCAGTTTATGTATTGGAAAGTTTTAAGAACTAGAAGTTTAAAAGAATGATATTTCTAAGAAAAGTGAATAAGAAAAGCAAGTAAAAGAGTCTGAAGATCAGTTTATGTATTGGAAAGTTTTAAGAACTAGAAGTTTAAAAGAATGATATTTCTAAGAAAAGTGAATAAGAAAAGCAAGTAAAAGAGTCTGAAGATCAGTTTATGTATTGGAAAGTTTTAAGAACTAGAAGTTTAAAAGAATGATATTTCTAAGAAAAGTGAATAAGAAAAGCAAGTAAAAGAGTCTGAAGATCAGTTTATGTATTGGAAAGTTTTAAGAACTAGAAGCTTAAAAGAATGATATTTCTAAGAAAAGTGAATAAGAAAAGCAAGTAAAAGAGTCTGAAGATCAGTTTATGTATTGGAAAGTTTTAAGAACTAGAAGTTTAAAAGAATGATATTTCTAAGAAAAGTGAATAAGAAAAGCAAGTAAAAGAGTCTGAAGATCAGTTTATGTATTGGAAAGTTTTAAGAACTAGAAGTTTAAAAGAATGATATTTCTAAGAAAAGTGAATAAGAAAAGCAAGTAAAAGAGTCTGAAGATCAGTTTATGTATTGGAAAGTTTTAAGAACTAGAAGTTTAAAAGAATGATATTTCTAAGAAAAGTGAATAAGAAAAGCAAGTAAAAGAGTCTGAAGATCAGTTTATGTATTGGAAAGTTTTAAGAACTAGAAGTTTAAAAGAATGATATTTCTAAGAAAAGTGAATAAGAAAAGCAAGTAAAAGAGTCTGAAGATCAGTTTATGTATTGGAAAGTTTTAAGAACTAGAAGTTTAAAAGAATGATATTTCTAAGAAAAGTGAATAAGAAAAGCAAGTAAAAGAGTCTGAAGATCAGTTTATGTATTGGAAAGTTTTAAGAACTAGAAGTTTAAAAGAATGATATTTCTAAGAAAAGTGAATAAGAAAAGCAAGTAAAAGAGTCTGAAGATCAGTTTATGTATTGGAAAGTTTTAAGAACTAGAAGTTTAAAAGAATGATATTTCTAAGAAAAGTGAATAAGAAAAGCAAGTAAAAGAGTCTGAAGATCAGTTTATGTATTGGAAAGTTTTAAGAACTAGAAGTTTAAAAGAATGATATTTCTAAGAAAAGTGAATAAGAAAAGCAAGTAAAAGAGTCTGAAGATCAGTTTATGTATTGGAAAGTTTTAAGAACTAGAAGTTTAAAAGAATGATATTTCTAAGAAAAGTGAATAAGAAAAGCAAGTAAAAGAGTCTGAAGATCAGTTTATGTATTGGAAAGTTTTAAGAACTAGAAGTTTAAAAGAATGATATTTCTAAGAAAAGTGAATAAGAAAAGCAAGTAAAAGAGTCTGAAGATCAGTTTATGTATTGGAAAGTTTTAAGAACTAGAAGTTTAAAAGAATGATATTTCTAAGAAAAGTGAATAAGAAAAGCAAGTAAAAGAGTCTGAAGATCAGTTTATGTATTGGAAAGTTTTAAGAACTAGAAGTTTAAAAGAATGATATTTCTAAGAAAAGTGAATAAGAAAAGCAAGTAAAAGAGTCTGAAGATCAGTTTATGTATTGGAAAGTTTTAAGAACTAGAAGTTTAAAAGAATGATATTTCTAAGAAAAGTGAATAAGAAAAGCAAGTAAAAGAGTCTGAAGATCAGTTTATGTATTGGAAAGTTTTAAGAACTAGAAGTTTAAAAGAATGATATTTCTAAGAAAAGTGAATAAGAAAAGCAAGTAAAAGAGTCTGAAGATCAGTTTATGTATTGGAAAGTTTTAAGAACTAGAAGTTTAAAAGAATGATATTTCTAAGAAAAGTGAATAAGAAAAGCAAGTAAAAGAGTCTGAAGATCAGTTTATGTATTGGAAAGTTTTAAGAACTAGAAGTTTAAAAGAATGATATTTCTAAGAAAAGTGAATAAGAAAAGCAAGTAAAAGAGTCTGAAGATCAGTTTATGTATTGGAAAGTTTTAAGAACTAGAAGTTTAAAAGAATGATATTTCTAAGAAAAGTGAATAAGAAAAGCAAGTAAAAGAGTCTGAAGATCAGTTTATGTATTGGAAAGTTTTAAGAACTAGAAGTTTAAAAGAATGATATTTCTAAGAAAAGTGAATAAGAAAAGCAAGTAAAAGAGTCTGAAGATCAGTTTATGTATTGGAAAGTTTTAAGAACTAGAAGTTTAAAAGAATGATATTTCTAAGAAAAGTGAATAAGAAAAGCAAGTAAAAGAGTCTGAAGATCAGTTTATGTATTGGAAAGTTTTAAGAACTAGAAGTTTAAAAGAATGATATTTCTAAGAAAAGTGAATAAGAAAAGCAAGTAAAAGAGTCTGAAGATCAGTTTATGTATTGGAAAGTTTTAAGAACTAGAAGTTTAAAAGAATGATATTTCTAAGAAAAGTGAATAAGAAAAGCAAGTAAAAGAGTCTGAAGATCAGTTTATGTATTGGAAAGTTTTAAGAACTAGAAGTTTAAAAGAATGATATTTCTAAGAAAAGTGAATAAGAAAAGCAAGTAAAAGAGTCTGAAGATCAGTTTATGTATTGGAAAGTTTTAAGAACTAGAAGTTTAAAAGAATGATATTTCTAAGAAAAGTGAATAAGAAAAGCAAGTAAAAGAGTCTGAAGATCAGTTTATGTATTGGAAAGTTTTAAGAACTAGAAGTTTAAAAGAATGATATTTCTAAGAAAAGTGAATAAGAAAAGCAAGTAAAAGAGTCTGAAGATCAGTTTATGTATTGGAAAGTTTTAAGAACTAGAAGTTTAAAAGAATGATATTTCTAAGAAAAGTGAATAAGAAAAGCAAGTAAAAGAGTCTGAAGATCAGTTTATGTATTGGAAAGTTTTAAGAACTAGAAGTTTAAAAGAATGATATTTCTAAGAAAAGTGAATAAGAAAAGCAAGTAAAAGAGTCTGAAGATCAGTTTATGTATTGGAAAGTTTTAAGAACTAGAAGTTTAAAAGAATGATATTTCTAAGAAAAGTGAATAAGAAAAGCAAGTAAAAGAGTCTGAAGATCAGTTTATGTATTGGAAAGTTTTAAGAACTAGAAGTTTAAAAGAATGATATTTCTAAGAAAAGTGAATAAGAAAAGCAAGTAAAAGAGTCTGAAGATCAGTTTATGTATTGGAAAGTTTTAAGAACTAGAAGTTTAAAAGAATGATATTTCTAAGAAAAGTGAATAAGAAAAGCAAGTAAAAGAGTCTGAAGATCAGTTTATGTATTGGAAAGTTTTAAGAACTAGAAGTTTAAAAGAATGATATTTCTAAGAAAAGTGAATAAGAAAAGCAAGTAAAAGAGTCTGAAGATCAGTTTATGTATTGGAAAGTTTTAAGAACTAGAAGTTTAAAAGAATGATATTTCTAAGAAAAGTGAATAAGAAAAGCAAGTAAAAGAGTCTGAAGATCAGTTTATGTATTGGAAAGTTTTAAGAACTAGAAGTTTAAAAGAATGATATTTCTAAGAAAAGTGAATAAGAAAAGCAAGTAAAAGAGTCTGAAGATCAGTTTATGTATTGGAAAGTTTTAAGAACTAGAAGTTTAAAAGAATGATATTTCTAAGAAAAGTGAATAAGAAAAGCAAGTAAAAGAGTCTGAAGATCAGTTTATGTATTGGAAAGTTTTAAGAACTAGAAGTTTAAAAGAATGATATTTCTAAGAAAAGTGAATAAGAAAAGCAAGTAAAAGAGTCTGAAGATCAGTT
>CAMPDV010002877.1:0-57252 GCA_946699065.1 Loxodes magnus | reverse complement strand
AGTCAAACTGATTTTAATTTCAATAAAATTAAATTTAAGTCAAACTGATTTTAATTTCAATAAAATTAAATTTAAGTCAAACTGATTTTAATCTCAATAAAATTAAATTTAAGTCAAACTGATTTTAATTTCAATAAAATTAAATTTAAGTCAAACTGATTTTAATTTCAATAAAATTAAATTTAAGTCAAACCGATTTTAATTTCAATAAAATTAAATTTAAGTCAAACTGATTTTAATTTCAATAAAATTAAATTTAAGTAAAACCGATTTTAATTTCAATAAAATTAAATTTAAGTCAAACTGATTTTAATTTCCATAAAATTAAATTTAAGTAAAACTGATTTTAATTTCAATAAAATTAAATTTAAGTCAAACTGATTTTAATTTACTTAAAATTAAATTTAAGTCAAACTGATTTTAATTTCAATAAAATTAATTTAAGTAAAACCGATTTTAATTTCAATAAAATTAAATTTAAGTCAAACTGATTTTAATTTCAATAAAATTAAATTTAAGTCAAACTGATTTTAATTTCAATAAAATTAAATTTAAGTCAAACTGAATATAATTTACATAAAATTAAGTCAAGTCAAACTGATTTTAATTTCAATAAAATTAAATTTAAGTCAAACTGATTTTAATTTCAATAAAATTAAATTTAAGTAAAACCGATTTTAATTTCAATAAAATTAAATTTAAGTCAAACTGATTTTAATTTCAATAAAATTAAATTTAAGTCAAACTGATTTTAATTTCAATAAAATTAAATTTAAGTCAAACTGATTTTAATTTCAATAAAATTAAATTTAAGTCAAACTGATTTTAATTTCAATAAAATTAAATTTAAGTCAAACTGATTTTAATTTACTTAAAATTAAGTCAAGTCAAACTGATTTTAATTTCAATAAAATTAAATTTAAGTCAAACTGATTTTAATTTCAATAAAATTAAATTTAAGTCAAACTGATTTTAATTTCAATAAAATTAAATTTAAGTCAAACTGATTTTAATTTCAATAAAATTAAATTTAAGTCAAACTGATTTTAATTTCAATAAAATTAAATTTAAGTCAAACCGATTTTAATTTCAATAAAATTAAATTTAAGTCAAACTGATTTTAATTTACATAAAATTAAATTTAAGTCAAACTGATTTTAATTTCAATAAAATTAAATTTAAGTCAAACTGATTTTAATTTCAATAAAATTAAATTTAAGTCAAACTGATTTTAATTTCAATAAAATTAAATTTAAGTCAAACTGATTTTAATTTCAATAAAATTAAATTTAAGTCAAACTGATTTTAATTTCAATAAAATTAAATTTAAGTCAAACTGATTTTAATATCAATAAAATTAAATTTAAGTCAAACTGATTTTAATTTACTTAAAATTAAATTTAAGTCAAACTGATTTTAATTTCAATAAAATTAAATTTAAGTCAAACTGATTTTAATATCAATAAAATTAAATTTAAGTCAAACTGATTTTAATTTACTTAAAATTAAGTCAAGTCAAACTGATTTTAATTTCAATAAAATTAAATTTAAGTCAAACTGAATTTAATTTCAATAAAATTAAATTTAAGTAAAACCGATTTTAATTTCAATAAAATTAAATTTAAGTCAAACTGAATATAATTTACATAAAATTAAGTCAAGTCAAACTGATTTTAATTTCAATAAAATTAAATTTAAGTCAAACTGATTTTAATTTCAATAAAATTAAATTTAAGTCAAACTGATTTTAATTTCAATAAAATTAAATTTAAGTCAAACTGATTTTAATATCAATAAAATTAAATTTAAGTCAAACTGATTTTAATTTACATAAAATTAAATTTAAGTCAAACTGAATATAATTTACATAAAATTAAGTCAAGTCAAACTGATTTTAATTTCAATAAAATTAAATTTAAGTCAAACTGATTTTAATTTCAATAAAATTAAATTTAAGTCAAACTGATTTTAATTTCAATAAAATTAAATTTAAGTCAAACTGATTTTAATTTCAATAAAATTAAATTTAAGTCAAACTGATTTTAATTTCAATAAAATTAAATTTAAGTCAAACTGATTTTAATCTCAATAAAATTAAATTTAAGTCAAACTGATTTTAATTTCAATAAAATTAAATTTAAGTCAAACTGAATTTAATTTCAATAAAATTAAATTTAAGTCAAACTGATTTTAATCTCAATAAAATTAAATTTAAGTCAAACTGAATATAATTTACATAAAATTAAGTCAAGTCAAACTGATTTTAATTTCAATAAAATTAAATTTAAGTCAAACTGATTTTAATTTCAATAAAATTAAATTTAAGTCAAACTGATTTTAATTTCAATAAAATTAAATTTAAGTCAAACTGATTTTAATTTCAATAAAATTAAATTTAAGTCAAACTGATTTTAATTTCAATAAAATTAAATTTAAGTCAAACTGATTTTAATTTCAATAAAATTAAATTTAAGTCAAACTGATTTTAATTTCAATAAAATTAAATTTAAGTCAAACTGATTTTAATTTCAATAAAATTAAATTTAAGTCAAACTGATTTTAATATCAATAAAATTAAATTTAAGTCAAACTGATTTTAATTTACATAAAATTAAATTTAAGTCAAACTGATTTTAATTTCAATAAAATTAAATTTAAGTCAAACTGATTTTAATTTACTTAAAATTAAATTTAAGTCAAACTGAATTTAATTTCAATAAAATTAAATTTAAGTCAAACTGATTTTAATCTCAATAAAATTAAATTTAAGTCAAACTGATTTTAATTTCAATAAAATTAAATTTAAGTCAAACTGATTTTAATTTCAATAAAATTAAATTTAAGTTAAACTGATTTTAATTTCAATAAAATTAAATTTAAGTCAAACTGATTTTAATTTCAATAAAATTAAATTTAAGTCAAACTGATTTTAATTTCAATAAAATTAAATTTAAGTCAAACTGATTTTAATTTCAATAAAATTAAATTTAAGTCAAACTGATTTTAATTTACTTAAAATTAAATTTAAGTCAAACTGATTTTAATTTCAATAAAATTAAATTTAAGTCAAACTGATTTTAATTTCAATAAAATTAAATAAAGTCAAACTGATTTTAATTTCAATAAAATTAAATTTAAGTCAAACTGATTTTAATTTCAATAAAATTAAATTTAAGTCAAACTGATTTTAATCTCAATAAAATTAAATTTAAGTCAAACTGATTTTAATTTCAATAAAATTAAATTTAAGTCAAACTGATTTTAATTTCAATAAAATTAAATTTAAGTCAAACTGATTTTAATTTCAATAAAATTAAATTTAAGTCAAACTGATTTTAATTTCAATAAAATTAAATTTAAGTCAAACTGATTTTAATTTACTTAAAATTAAATTTAAGTCAAACTGATTTTAATTTCAATAAAATTAAATTTAAGTCAAACTGATTTTAATTTCAATAAAATTAAATAAAGTCAAACTGATTTTAATTTCAATAAAATTAAATTTAAGTCAAACTGATTTTAATTTCAATAAAATTAAATTTAAGTCAAACTGATTTTAATCTCAATAAAATTAAATTTAAGTCAAACTGATTTTAATTTCAATAAAATTAAATTTAAGTCAAACTGATTTTAATTTCAATAAAATTAAATTTAAGTCAAACTGATTTTAATTTCAATAAAATTAAATTTAAGTCAAACTGATTTTAATTTCAATAAAATTAAATTTAAGTCAAACTGATTTTAATTTCAATAAAATTAAATTTAAGTCAAACTGATTTTAATTTACATAAAATTAAATTTAAGTCAAACTGAATATAATTTACATAAAATTAAGTGAGTCAAACTGATTTTAATTTCAATAAAATTAAATTTAAGTCAAACTGATTTTAATTTAAATAAAATTAAATTTAAGTCAAACTGATTTTAATTTCAATAAAATTAAATTTAAGTCAAACTGATTTTAATTTCAATAAAATTAAATTTAAGTCAAACTGATTTTAATTTCAATAAAATTAAATTTAAGTCAAACTGATTTTAATTTCAATAAAATTAAATTTAAGTCAAACTGATTTTAATTTCAATAAAATTAAATTTAAGTCAAACTGATTTTAATTTCAATAAAATTAAATTTAAGTCAAACTGATTTTAATTTCAATAAAATTAAATTTAAGTCAAACTGATTTTAATTTCAATAAAATTAAATTTAAGTCAAACTGATTTTAATTTCAATAAAATTAAATTTAAGTCAAACTGATTTTAATTTCAATAAAATTAAATTTAAGTTAAACTGATTTTAATTTCAATAAAATTAAATTTAAGTCAAACTGATTTTAATTTCAATAAAATTAAATTTAAGTCAAACTGATTTTAATTTCAATAAAATTAAATTTAAGTCAAACTGATTTTAATTTCAATAAAATTAAATTTAAGTCAAACTGATTTTAATTTACTTAAAATTAAATTTAAGTCAAACTGATTTTAATTTCAATAAAATTAAATTTAAGTCAAACTGATTTTAATTTCAATAAAATTAAATTTAAGTCAAACTGATTTTAATCTCAATAAAATTAAATTTAAGTCAAACTGATTTTAATTTCAATAAAATTAAATTTAAGTCAAACTGATTTTAATTTCAATAAAATTAAATTTAAGTCAAACTGATTTTAATTTCAATAAAATTAAATTTAAGTCAAACTGATTTTAATATCAATAAAATTAAATTTAAGTCAAACTGATTTTAATTTCAATAAAATTAAATTTAAGTCAAACTGATTTTAATTTACTTAAAATTAAATTTAAGTCAAACTGATTTTAATATCAATAAAATTAAATTTAAGTCAAACTGATTTTAATTTCAATAAAATTAAATTTAAGTCAAACTGATTTTAATATCAATAAAATTAAATTTAAGTCAAACTGATTTTAATTTCAATAAAATTAAATTTAAGTCAAACTGATTTTAATTTCAATAAAATTAAATTTAAGTCAAACTGATTTTAATCTCAATAAAATTAAATTTAAGTCAAACTGATTTTAATTTCAATAAAATTAAATTTAAGTCAAACTGATTTTAATTTCAATAAAATTAAATTTAAGTCAAACTGATTTTAATTTCAATAAAATTAAATTTAAGTCAAACTGATTTTAATATCAATAAAATTAAATTTAAGTCAAACTGATTTTAATTTCAATAAAATTAAATTTAAGTCAAACTGATTTTAATTTACTTAAAATTAAATTTAAGTCAAACTGATTTTAATATCAATAAAATTAAATTTAAGTCAAACTGATTTTAATTTCAATAAAATTAAATTTAAGTCAAACTGATTTTAATATCAATAAAATTAAATTTAAGTCAAACTGATTTTAATTTCAATAAAATTAAATTTAAGTCAAACTGATTTTAATTTCAATAAAATTAAATTTAAGTCAAACTGATTTTAATTTCAATAAAATTAAATTTAAGTCAAACTGATTTTAATTTCAATAAAATTAAATTTAAGTCAAACTGAT
The DNA here is from genome assembly GCA_946699065.1 of Loxodes magnus. Taxonomy (NCBI): domain Eukaryota; phylum Ciliophora; class Karyorelictea; order Loxodida; family Loxodidae; genus Loxodes; species Loxodes magnus. The sequence goes on along the minus strand of CAMPDV010002877.1, from coordinate 51,738 downwards.
TTTAATTTCAATAAAATTAAATTTAAGTCAAACTGATTTTAATTTCAATAAAATTAAATTTAAGTCAAACTGATTTTAATTTCAATAAAATTAAATTTAAGTCAAACTGATTTTAATTTCAATAAAATTAAATTTAAGTCAAACTGATTTTAATATCAATAAAATTAAATTTAAGTCAAACTGATTTTAATTTCAATTAAATTAAATTTAAGTCAAACTGATTTTAATTTACTTAAAATTAAATTTAAGTCAAACTGATTTTAATTTCAATAGAATTAAGTATAAGTCAAACTGATCTTAATTCAGATAAAATTAAATTTAAGTCAAACTGATTTTAATATCCATAAAATTAAATTTAAGTCAAACTGATTTTAATTTACTTAAAATTAAATTTAAGTCAAACTGATTTTAATTTCAATAGAATTAAGTATAAGTCAAACTGATCTTAATTCAGATAAAATTAAATTTAAGTCAAACTGATTTTAATATCAATAAAATTAAATTTAAGTCAAACTGATTTTAATTTACTTAAAATTAAATTAAAGTCAAACTGATTTTAATTTCAATAAAATTAAATTTAAGTCAAACTGATTTTAATTTCAATAAAATTAAATTTAAGTCAAACTGATTTTAATTTAACTAAAATTAAATTTAAGTCAAACTGATTTTAATTTCAATTAAATTAAATTTAAGTCAAACTGATTTTAATTTCAATAAAATTAAATTTAAGTCAAACTGATTTTAATTTACTTAAAATTAAGTCAAGTCAAACTGATTTTAATTTCAATAAAATTAAATTTAAGTCAAACTGATTTTAATTTACTTAAAATTAAGTCAAGTCAAACTGATTTTAATTTCAATAAAATTAAATTTAAGTCAAACTGATTTTAATTTCAATAAAATTAAATTTAAGTCAAACTGATTTTAATATCAATAAAATTAAATTTAAGTCAAACTGATTTAAATATCAATAAAATGAAATTTAAGTCAAACTGATTTTAATATCAATAAAATTAAATTTAAGTCAAACTGATTTTAATTTACATAAAATTAAATTTAAGTCAAACTGATTTTAATTTCAATAAAATTAAATTTAAGTCAAACTGATTTTAATTTAACTAAAATTAAATTTAAGTCAAACTGATTTTAATTTCAATAGAATTAAGTATAAGTCAAACTGATCTTAATTCAGATAAAATTAAATTTAAGTCAAACTGATTTTAATATCCATAAAATTAAATTTAAGTCAAACTGATTTTAATTTAACTAAAATTAAATTTAAGTCAAACTGATTTTAATTTCAATAAAATTAAATTTAAGTCAAACTGATTTTAATTTCAATAAAATTAAATTTAAGTCAAACTGATTTTAATTTCAATAAAATTAAATTTAAGTCAAACTGATTTTAATTTCAATAAAATTAAATTTAAGTCAAACTGATTTTAATTTACTTAAAATTAAATTTAAGTCAAACTGATTTTAATTTCAATAAAATTAAATTTAAGTCAAACTGATTTTAATTTCAATAAAATTAAGTCAAGTCAAACTGATTTTAATTTCAATAAAATTAAATTTAAGTCAAACTGATTTTAATTTCAATAAAATTAAATTTAAGTCAAACTGATTTTAATATCAATAAAATTAAATTTAAGTCAAACTGATTTTAATTTCAATAAAATTAAATTTAAGTCAAACTGAATTTAATTTCAATAAAATTAAATTTAAGTCAAACTGATTTTAATTTCAATAAAATTAAATTTAAGTCAAACTGATTTTAATTTCAATAAAATTAAATTTAAGTCAAACTGATTTTAATATCAATAAAATTAAATTTAAGTCAAACTGATTTTAATTTCAATAAAATTAAATTTAAGTCAAACTGATTTTAATATCAATAAAATTAAATTTAAGTCAAACTGATTTTAATTTCAATAAAATTAAATTTAAGTCAAACTGATTTTAATTTCAATTAAATTAAATTTAAGTCAAACTGATTTTAATTTACTTAAAATTAAATTTAAGTCAAACTGATTTTAATTTCAATAAAATTAAATTTAAGTCAAACTGATTTTAATATCAATAAAATTAAATTTAAGTCAAACTGATTTTAATTTACTTAAAATTAAGTCAAGTCAAACTGATTTTAATTTCAATAAAATTAAATTTAAGTCAAACTGATTTTAATTTACTTAAAATTAAATTTAAGTCAAACTTATTTTAATTTCAATAAAATTAAATTTAAGTCAAACTGATTTTAATTTCAATAAAATTAAATTTAAGTCAAACTGATTTTAATATCAATAAAATTAAATTTAAGTCAAACTGATTTTAATTTCAATAAAATTAAATTTAAGTCAAACTGAATTTAATTTCAATAAAATTAAATTTAAGTCAAACTGATTTTAATTTCAATAAAATTAAATTTAAGTCAAACTGATTTTAATATCAATAAAATTAAATTTAAGTCAAACTGATTTTAATTTCAATAAAATTAAATTTAAGTCAAACTGATTTTAATTTACATAAAATTAAATTTAAGTCAAACTGATTTTAATTTCAATAAAATTAAATTTAAGTCAAACTGATTTTAATTTACTTAAAATTAAATTTAAGTCAAACCGATTTTAATTTCAATAAAATTAAATTTAAGTCAAACTGATTTTAATTTCAATAAAATTAATTTAAGTCAAACTGATTTTAATTTCAATAAAATTAAATTTAAGTCAAACTGATTTTAATTTCAATAAAATTAAATTTAAGTCAAACTGATTTTAATTTACATAAAATTAAATTTAAGTCAAACTGATTTTAATTTCAATAAAATTAAATTTAAGTCAAACTGATTTTAATTTCAATAAAATTAATTTAAGTCAAACTGATTTTAATTTACTTAAAATTAAATTTAAGTCAAACTGATTTTAATTTCAATAAAATTAAATTTAAGTCAAACTGATTTTAATTTCAATAAAATTAAATTTAAGTCAAACTGATTTTAATTTCAATAAAATTAAATTTAAGTCAAACTGATTTTAATTTCAATAAAATTAAATTTAAGTCAAACTGATTTTAATTTCAATAAAATTAAATTTAAGTCAAACTGATTTTAATATCAATAAAATTAAATTTAAGTCAAACTGATTTTAATTTACTTAAAATTAAGTCAAGTCAAACTGATTTTAATTTCAATAAAATTAAATTTAAGTCAAACTGAATTTAATTTCAATAAAATTAAATTTAAGTCAAACCGATTTTAATTTCAATAAAATTAAATTTAAGTCAAACTGATTTTAATTTCAATAAAATTAAATTTAAGTCAAACTGATTTTAATTTCAATAAAATTAAATTTAAGTCAAACTGATTTTAATTTACTTAAAATTAAGTCAAGTCAAACTGATTTTAATTTCAATAAAATTAAATTTAAGTCAAACTGAATTTAATTTCAATAAAATTAAATTTAAGTAAAACCGATTTTAATTTCAATAAAATTAAATTTAAGTCAAACTGATTTTAATTTCAATAAAATTAAATTTAAGTCAAACTGATTTTAATTTCAATAAAATTAAATTTAAGTCAAACTGATTTTAATATCAATAAAATTAAATTTAAGTCAAACTGATTTTAATTTCAATAAAATTAAATTTAAGTCAAACTGATTTTAATATCAATAAAATTAAATTTAAGTCAAACTGATTTTAATTTCAATAAAATTAAATTTAAGTCAAACTGATTTTAATTTCAATAAAATTAAATTTAAGTCAAACTGATTTTAATTTCAATAAAATTAAATTTAAGTCAAACTGATTTTAATTTCAATAAAATTAAATTTAAGTCAAACTGATTTTAATTTCAATAAAATTAAATTTAAGTCAAACTGATTTTAATTTCAATAAAATTAAATTTAAGTCAAACTGATTTTAATTTACTTAAAATTTAGTCAAGTCAAACTGATTTTAATTTACATAAAATTAAATTTAAGTCAAACTGATTTTAATTTCAATAAAATTAAATTTAAGTCAAACTGATTTTAATTTCAATAAAATTAAATTTAAGTCAAACTGATTTTAATTTCAATAAAATTAAATTTAAGTCAAACTGATTTTAATTTCAATAAAATTAAATTTAAGTCAAACTGATTTTAATTTCAATAAAATTAAATTTAAGTCAAACTGAATTTAATTTCAATAAAATTAAATTTAAGTCAAACTGATTTTAATTTCAATAAAATTAAATTTAAGTCAAACTGATTTTAATTTCAATAAAATTAAATTGAAGTCAAACTGATTTTAATTTACTTAAAATTAAATTTAAGTCAAACTGATTTTAATTTCAATAAAATTAAATTTAAGTCAAACTGATTTTAATTTCAATTAAATTAAGTCAAGTCAAACTGATTTTAATTTCAATAAAATTAAATTTAAGTCAAACTGATTTTAATTTCAATAAAATTAAATTTAAGTCAAACTGATTTTAATTTCAATAAAATTAAATTTAAGTCAAACTGATTTTAATTTCAATAAAATTAAATTTAAGTCAAACTGATTTTAATTTCAATAAAATTAAATTTAAGTCAAACTGATTTTAATTTCAATAAAATTAAATTTAAGTCAAACTGATTTTAATTTCAATAAAATTAAATTTAAGTCAAACTGATTTTAATTTCAATAAAATTAAATTTAAGTCAAACTGATTTTAATTTCAATAAAATTAAATTTAAGTCAAACTGAATTTAATTTCCATAAAATTAAATTTAAGTCAAACTGATTTTAATTTCAATAAAATTAAATTTAAGTCAAACTGAATTTAATTTACTTAAAATTAAATTTAAGTAAAACCGATTTTAATTTCAATAAAATTAAGTCAAGTCAAACTGATTTTAATTTCAATAAAATTAAATTTAAGTCAAACTGATTTTAATTTCAATTAAATTAAATTTAAGTCAAACTGATTTTAATTTACTTAAAATTAAATTTAAGTCAAACTGATTTTAATTTCAATAAAATTAAATTTAAGTCAAACTGATTTTAATATCAATAAAATTAAATTTAAGTCAAACTGATTTTAATTTCAATAAAATTAAATTTAAGTCAAACTGATTTTAATTTCAATAAAATTAAATTTAAGTCAAACTGATTTTAATTTCAATAAAATTAAATTTAAGTCAAACTGATTTTAATTTCAATAAAATTAAATTTAAGTCAAACTGATTTTAATTTCAATAAAATTAAATTTAAGTCAAACTGATTTTAATTTCAATAAAATTAAATTTAAGTCAAACTGATTTTAATTTCAATAAAATTAAATTTAAGTCAAACTGATTTTAATTTCAATAAAATTAAATTTAAGTCAAACTGATTTTAATTTCAATAAAATTAAATTTAAGTCAAACTGATTTTAATTTCAATAAAATTAAATTTAAGTCAAACTGATTTTAATTTCAATAAAATTAAATTTAAGTCAAACTGATTTTAATTTCAATAAAATTAAATTTAAGTCAAACTGATTTTAATTTCAATAAAATTAAATTTAAGTCAAACTGATTTTAATTTCAATAAAATTAAATTTAAGTCAAACTGATTTTAATTTCAATAAAATTAAATTTAAGTCAAACTGATTTTAATTTCAATAAAATTAAATTTAAGTCAAACTGATTTTAATTTCAATAAAATTAAATTTAAGTCAAACTGATTTTAATTTCAATAAAATTAAATTTAAGTCAAACTGATTTTAATTTCAATAAAATTAAATTTAAGTCAAACTGATTTTAATTTCAATAAAATTAATTTAAGTAAAACCGATTTTAATTTCAATAAAATTAAATTTAAGTCAAACTGATTTTAATTTCAATAAAATTAAATTTAAGTCAAAATGAATTTAATTTCAATAAAATTAAATTTAAGTCAAACTGATTTTAATTTCAATAAAATTAAATTTAAGTCAAACTGATTTTAATTTCAATAAAATTAAATTTAAGTCAAACTGATTTTAATTTCAATAAAATTAAATTTAAGTCAAACTGATTTTAATTTCAATAAAATTAAATTTAAGTCAAACTGATTTTAATTTCAATAAAATTAAATTTAAGTCAAAATGAATTTAATTTCAATAAAATTAAATTTAAGTCAAACTGATTTTAATTTCAATAAAATTAAATAAAGTCAAACTGATTTTAATTTACTTAAAATTAAATTTAAGTCAAACTGATTTTAATTTCAATAAAATTAATTTAAGTAAAACCGATTTTAATTTCAATAAAATTAAATTTAAGTCAAACTGATTTTAATTTACTTAAAATTAATTTAAGTCAAACTGATTTTAATTTCAATAAAATTAAATTTAAGTCAAACTGATTTTAATTTCAATAAAATTAAATTTAAGTCAAACTGATTTTAATCTCAATAAAATTAATTTAAGTAAAACTGATTTTAATTTCAATAAAATTAAATTTAAGTCAAACTGATTTTAATTTCAATAAAATTAAATTTAAGTCAAACTGATTTTAATCTCAATAAAATTAAATTTAAGTCAAACTGATTTTAATTTCAATAAAATTAAATTTAAGTAAAACCGATTTTAATTTCAATAAAATTAAATTTAAGTCAAACTGATTTTAATTTCCATAAAATTAAATTTAAGTAAAACTGATTTTAATTTCAATAAAATTAAATTTAAGTCAAACTGATTTTAATTTACTTAAAATTAAATTTAAGTCAAACTGATTTTAATTTCAATAAAATTAAATTTAAGTCAAACTGATTTTAATTTCAATAAAATTAAATTTAAGTCAAACTGATTTTAATATCCATAAAATTAAATTTAAGTCAAACTGATTTTAATTTAACTAAAATTAAATTTAAGTCAAACTGATTTTAATTTACATAAAATTAAATTTAAGTCAAACTGATTTTAATTTACATAAAATTAAATTTAAGTCAAACTGATTTTAATTTCAATAAAATTAAATTTAAGTCAAACTGATTTTAATTTACTTAAAATTAAATTTAAGTCAAACTGATTTTAATTTCAATAAAATTAAATTTAAGTCAAACTGATTTTAATTTACTTAAAATTAAATTTAAGTCAAACTGATTTTAATTTCAATAAAATTAAATTTAAGTCAAACTGATTTTAATTTAACTAAAATTAAATTTAAGTCAAACTGATTTTAATTTACATAAAATTAAATTTAAGTCAAACTGATTTTAATTTCAATAAAATTAAATTTAAGTCAAACTGATTTTAATTTCAATAAAATTAAATTTAAGTCAAACTGATTTTAATATCAATAAAATTAAATTTAAGTCAAACTGATTTTAATTTCAATAAAATTAAATTTAAGTCAAACTGAATATAATTTACATAAAATTAAGTCAAGTCAAACTGATTTTAATTTACTTAAAATTAAATTTAAGTCAAACTGATTTTAATTTCAATAAAATTAAATTTAAGTCAAACTGATTTTAATTTCAATAAAATTAAATTTAAGTCAAACTGATTTTAATTTCAATAAAATTAAATTTAAGTCAAACTGATTTTAATTTCAATAAAATTAAATTTAAGTCAAACTGATTTTAATTTCAATAAAATTAAATTTAAGTCAAACTGATTTTAATTTCAATAAAATTAAATTTAAGTCAAACTGATTTTAATTTCAATAAAATTAAATTTAAGTCAAACTGATTTTAATTTCAATAAAATTAAATTTAAGTCAAACTGATTTTAATTTCAATAAAATTAAATTTAAGTCAAACTGATTTTAATTTCAATAAAATTAAATTTAAGTCAAACTGATTTTAATTTCAATAAAATTAAATTTAAGTCAAACTGATTTTAATTTCAATAAAATTAAATTTAAGTCAAACTGATTTTAATTTCAATAAAATTAAATTTAAGTCAAACTGATTTTAATTTCAATAAAATTAAATTTAAGTCAAACTGATTTTAATTTCAATAAAATTAAATTTAAGTCAAACTGATTTTAATTTCAATAAAATTAAATTTAAGTCAAACTGATTTTAATTTCAATAAAATTAAATTTAAGTCAAACTGATTTTAATTTCAATAAAATTAAATTTAAGTCAAACTGATTTTAATTTCAATAAAATTAAATTTAAGTCAAACTGATTTTAATTTCAATAAAATTAAATTTAAGTCAAAATGAATTTAATTTCAATAAAATTAAATTTAAGTCAAACTGATTTTAATTTCAATAAAATTAAATTTAAGTCAAACTGATTTTAATTTCAATAAAATTAAATTTAAGTCAAACTGATTTTAATTTCAATAAAATTAAATTTAAGTCAAACTGATTTTAATTTCAATAAAATTAAATTTAAGTCAAACTGATTTTAATTTCAATAAAATTAAATTTAAGTCAAACTGATTTTAATCTCAATAAAATTAAATTTAAGTCAAACTGATTTTAATTTCAATAAAATTAAATAAAGTCAAACTGATTTTAATTTACTTAAAATTAAATTTAAGTCAAACTGATTTTAATTTCAATAAAATTAATTTAAGTAAAACCGATTTTAATTTCAATAAAATTAAATTTAAGTCAAACTGATTTTAATTTACTTAAAATTAATTTAAGTCAAACTGATTTTAATTTCAATAAAATTAAATTTAAGTCAAACTGATTTTAATTTCAATAAAATTAAATTTAAGTCAAACTGATTTTAATCTCAATAAAATTAATTTAAGTAAAACTGATTTTAATTTCAATAAAATTAAATTTAAGTCAAACTGATTTTAATTTCAATAAAATTAAATTTAAGTCAAACTGATTTTAATCTCAATAAAATTAAATTTAAGTCAAACTGATTTTAATTTCAATAAAATTAAATTTAAGTAAAACCGATTTTAATTTCAATAAAATTAAATTTAAGTCAAACTGATTTTAATTTCAATAAAATTAAATTTAAGTAAAACTGATTTTAATTTCAATAAAATTAAATTTAAGTCAAACTGATTTTAATTTACTTAAAATTAAATTTAAGTCAAACTGATTTTAATTTCAATAAAATTAAATTTAAGTCAAACTGATTTTAATTTCAATAAAATTAAATTTAAGTCAAACTGATTTTAATATCCATAAAATTAAATTTAAGTCAAACTGATTTTAATTTAACTAAAATTAAATTTAAGTCAAACTGATTTTAATTTACATAAAATTAAATTTAAGTCAAACTGATTTTAATTTACATAAAATTAAATTTAAGTCAAACTGATTTTAATTTCAATAAAATTAAATTTAAGTCAAACTGATTTTAATTTACTTAAAATTAAATTTAAGTCAAACTGATTTTAATTTCAATAAAATTAAATTTAAGTCAAACTGATCTTAATTCAGATAAAATTAAATTTAAGTCAAACTGATTTTAATATCCATAAAATTAAATTTAAGTCAAACTGATTTTAATTTAACTAAAATTAAATTTAAGTCAAACTGATTTTAATTTACATAAAATTAAATTTAAGTCAAACTGATTTTAATTTCAATAAAATTAAATTTAAGTCAAACTGATTTTAATTTCAATAAAATTAAATTTAAGTCAAACTGATTTTAATATCAATAAAATTAAATTTAAGTCAAACTGATTTTAATTTCAATAAAATTAAATTTAAGTCAAACTGAATATAATTTACATAAAATTAAGTCAAGTCAAACTGATTTTAATTTACTTAAAATTAAATTTAAGTCAAACTGATTTTAATTTCAATAAAATTAAATTTAAGTCAAACTGATTTTAATTTCAATAAAATTAATTTAAGTCAAACTGATTTTAATTTACTTAAAATTAAATTTAAGTCAAACTGATTTTAATTTCAATAAAATTAAATTTAAGTCAAACTGATTTTAATTTCAATAAAATTAAATTTAAGTCAAACTGATTTTAATTTCAATAAAATTAAATTTAAGTCAAACTGATTTTAATTTCAATAAAATTAATTTAAGTAAAACCGATTTTAATCTCAATAAAATTAAATTTAAGTCAAACTGATTTTAATTTCAATAAAATTAAATTTAAGTCAAACTGATTTTAATTTCAATAAAATTAATTTAAGTCAAACTGATTTTAATTTCAATAAAATTAAATTTAAGTCAAACTGATTTTAATTTAAATAAAATTAAATTTAAGTCAAACTGATTTTAATTTACTTAAAATTAAATTTAAGTCAAACTGATTTTAATTTCAATAAAATTAAATTTAAGTCAAACTGATTTTAATTTCAATAAAATTAAATTTAAGTCAAACTGATTTTAATATCCATAAAATTAAATTTAAGTCAAACTGATTTTAATTTAACTAAAATTAAATTTAAGTCAAACTGATTTTAATTTACATAAAATTAAATTTAAGTCAAACTGATTTTAATTTACATAAAATTAAATTTAAGTCAAACTGATTTTAATTTCAATAAAATTAAATTTAAGTCAAACTGATTTTAATTTACTTAAAATTAAATTTAAGTCAAACTGATTTTAATTTCAATAAAATTAAATTTAAGTCAAACTGATCTTAATTCAGATAAAATTAAATTTAAGTCAAACTGATTTTAATATCCATAAAATTAAATTTAAGTCAAACTGATTTTAATTTAACTAAAATTAAATTTAAGTCAAACTGATTTTAATTTACATAAAATTAAATTTAAGTCAAACTGATTTTAATTTCAATAAAATTAAATTTAAGTCAAACTGATTTTAATTTCAATAAAATTAAATTTAAGTCAAACTGATTTTAATATCAATAAAATTAAATTTAAGTCAAACTGATTTTAATTTCAATAAAATTAAATTTAAGTCAAACTGAATATAATTTACATAAAATTAAGTCAAGTCAAACTGATTTTAATTTACTTAAAATTAAATTTAAGTCAAACTGATTTTAATTTCAATAAAATTAAATTTAAGTCAAACTGATTTTAATTTCAATAAAATTAATTTAAGTCAAACTGATTTTAATTTACTTAAAATTAAATTTAAGTCAAACTGATTTTAATTTCAATAAAATTAAATTTAAGTCAAACTGATTTTAATTTCAATAAAATTAAATTTAAGTCAAACTGATTTTAATTTCAATAAAATTAAATTTAAGTCAAACTGATTTTAATTTCAATAAAATTAATTTAAGTAAAACCGATTTTAATCTCAATAAAATTAAATTTAAGTCAAACTGATTTTAATTTCAATAAAATTAAATTTAAGTCAAACTGATTTTAATTTCAATAAAATTAATTTAAGTCAAACTGATTTTAATTTCAATAAAATTAAATTTAAGTCAAACTGATTTTAATTTAAATAAAATTAAATTTAAGTCAAACTGATTTTAATTTACTTAAAATTAAATTTAAGTCAAACTGATTTTAATTTCAATAAAAATAAATTTAAGTCAAACTGATTTTAATTTACTTAAAATTAAATTTAAGTCAAACTGATTTTTTTTAATTTTTTTAATTTCGGTATAATTTACTACAGTTTTCTTTTCAAGTCAAATATTTCAAATTTTACAACTTTTGATTTTATAATAAGTTATATTTTATTTTAATTAGAATTTAATACTTATTATTTTTTAATCTCTTATATTTTATTTCGTTTTTTTTTATTCAATTTCGGTTGCTTTTTCTTCAAATTTTAATTTTTTTTTATAGTTTTTAAAAATATAATTATTACTTCTAAGAATGATCTTTAATTTTCATTAGTTTTCGATTAACCTAAATCTAAAAAAAGTATTCTTTATCTGTTATTAAAATATTAAAGTTTTAGAAAAAGAAATCTTATTGATTATTATTTCAAAATAATCTTTAGTTATTTAAATTAAATATTTCTATTATGTTAAGAATTTATTAAGTATTTCTATTTAAAAGTTTTATTTTATTTTATTTTTTATTTTCTATATATAATCTTTAAAAAAAAATTGATTCTTAATTAGGAAACTATCATCTCTTATATTTTTAATTTAATAAATCAGATTCATTTGCAAATTTTAGTTCATTCTTTTTTACGAAGTTAAAAGAACTTTTTTGTTTTTTATTTTAAGTTATATAAAAAAAGACTTGGAAATATTTTAAAAATTTATTAACCTCATATAAAGTTCTAAAACTAGATTAAGCTTTTAAGACAACTATTTAATTGCTATTATTTATACTTTGGAAAATAAAAAATAAAATTAAAAGCTTAAATATATTTTCTTGATTATTATTATTGAACTAATATTCTAGGTAAAACAAAAAATTTTTTCAAATAAAATTTAATTAAAGATACTTATTTTTTGATTATAGCAATAAAAATTCAATTTCTTTAGAGTTTAAAATAGAGTATACCTACATCCCTAAGTTAAACTTTAGCAATAACTATTATTTATAATAATTAAAATAATTAAGGATTACATAATTTTTTAATTCAGAAGAAGTTTAAGCATCATAAAACTAGGTTGAAAGTCAGCTATATGAAATTGTTTTAATATTCTAATAATTCTGTTAACTTAATCATAATTATATCTAAAAAGCAATAAGAGAATTATAACTCTAAAGAAAATAATAGAGCTATATTAATCTATTAAGTAAGCTAAATTTAAAATCGTAAGAGTTACTTTAAATGATAACAACTAAAAGTTATTTTGCTAAATTTCTTATTTTGTCTAAGTAAAAATAAATAAATTAGTCAGTTATCCTAAAATATTTTTTACTAAATGCCTCTTATGAAATATTTAGCTTTACAATTTGTTCAATTTTAAGTATTCAATAAATAAAAATAGAATACTTGGCAAACCATATATGAATTTAATTGAATAAAAGTATTTTAATTAATTAAAATTATACATTCTAGATATTAAAGAATAATTCAAACTTCATAAATTATTAAATAAAAAACTAATTTAAGAAGAAAAATTTAAAATTGCTTCTATAAAGATAAATATAAAAAAGCAAGTTAAATATGCTTTAATTTTAAAATTTACGAATTTTAGAATGAATCTAGTGATTTAAGTAGCATTACTGAAAGAAAATGCAATCAGTTCACGGTTTTATATTTTTCTTACTTAAACTTTATAATTTACTTTAATTATTCAATAAATTCCTTAATTGTTTATTTAATTAAAAAAATTTAGTATAATTTGAATACTTAGTTTTAAAATTAATCTAAGAATCCTTATTTAATGAAAATTTTTAAACTCTAAATTATTTTATAAAGTTTTTAACTTATTTCGTAATAAATTTAAAATACATTTGTATTTATATATTTTAACGAATTTAACTATTAAAAATTAAAAAATTGTTAATAATGCATAACTATAATGTATTTTAAATAGATAGAATATCCATTTAAATTAAAAATAATATACTCTTAAAGAGAAATAGTTAGAATGCTATATAGATAATAATTTTATTTTTAATTATCTAGAAATTTTAGAAATAATAGCATTATTTAATTATTAAACTAATTTTTCTTCATTTATTTAATACTACTATTATAACTAAAAATATTCTTTCTATAGAAGATCCATAATCTAAGTATTTAAGTTAATTTAATTTAATCATAAAGTTTCATTTTATGTTCTTAATAAATAATAGAGGTTTTGCTTATATGATGATACTGTTTTATGTAAGTTATTACTTATGCTTGGTAGCTTATTTAATTATTATCATTTTAATGCTCTATTTTTTATTAAAAGTGACAGCGGTGGGATTTTAACCCACGCCCCAAAAGACTAGCGCCTTAGACCACTCGGTCACACTGTCTGTTATTAATAGGATATTAGTTTCTTTAAATATTCTAACTTAGAAACTAATTAATTATATACAAGGTTACTTATATTTTGTTATTATTATAATAAGCATTCATTTCTTATCTTAAAAACTTAAACCTTTATGCTTATCAAGTTAGTAAATAAATAGTTTAATTAAATAAAACTTTTAATTGATAGCACTTATATCTAAAAGCTATTTTACTCTAAAAAGTTTGAACATCCTTATATTTTAATTCTTCTTTGAAATTAAATGAATAACCTTAATTAGCTTTTTAAATGCTAATATAATAATATTGCTAATTTAATGATTATTAAGTTTCTTATTCTATTAAAGTATATATCATTAAGTTGCTAAATAGATATTTTAATAGTTAAATTATTATATAGAAGCTACTTCGACTGCTTACTTTTAACGATTCTTAAGAACTAAATTTCAAATTTATTTAATCTTATCAAAGTATTCTATTATTAATTAAAAATAACTTTAATTTAAAAAGAAAGCCTGTTTCTCTAATTTAAGCAAATACTTCCCTAAAATGAAGTTCTTAATATAAGTGTATTAATTAATATAATTAAATTTGTTTAATGTTTAAGTTATATATCTAGAAATCTAAAGCTTAAGCTTATTAAATTAATTACTAACTTATTAATAATTATTTAGAGTTTAGTTTATTTTAATATCGCATTATTTCTTAAAATTATAAAATAAATAGCCTCTTAAATTATTAATTTCCTTTTATTTTTAGTTTTTTAAATTTGATAGATTAAGTTTTTTTATAGTAGAATAAATATAATAAAAGCTTAGAAAGAATTAAAATATTAGATATAATATAATATTAAGCTATTAATTCTACAACATTTTCAAGAGTACTTAAAAGTAGAAGTATATTGAGTTTAGACATAAAACTTCAAAGCTATTAAGCAAACTATATTATTCTTAATTTAATTTAATATTAAGCTATTAATTATTTAGTTAGGAGATTTATAGCCCTATTATTATATTTTATTTAAAATAAACAATTATGCAATTATTATATCTACTAATAAACATCTAACTAACTTTTAAAATTACATTTAACTATTATTTCAGCTAAAAGTTTAATAGCTTTATAAAAAGCTAGATTATTTAACTTTTTACTAGAACTAATTATTTTAAAATCTTATAACTATATTATATTCTAACTGTAATAAATCAAATAGTTAATATGATATTTAATAACTTTAAATCTAATTAAATGTTAGTTTAATAGGATAGCTAAATTAAATTATATAATCTTAGTTGTATTGTAAATTAAAAATAATAATTATATATTTCTATTATTTAACTTTATGAGATAAATATCTCTTTCATTTACAAATTATTAGACAATGCTTGCTAGTTATATTTAAGATTTTATTAATTTAAATTTTATATATAATTAAAGATTTTTCTTAGTTTTATCTAATTTTAGTTTCAAAGTCTATCAAAGTTATCAATGTACCTTATAATGATAATTCTATTGATTAAGGTTTAGAAATAAATTTATTTAATTAAACATATCATTTATAAATTCTATTTTTTGTAAAAGAGTTATAAATAGATAAAGTGCTTTATCTTATTACAAAAAGTTTATATTAAAAAAGAGATAACCACCAAATCATTATATCTATACCAGATGTTTATTATAAATTGTTTTTATTTAAAAAATAAAGATTATTTTTATATTTTAAGCTATAGAAAATAGATTAAGCAATTTTATAGCTTCTTTTTATTAAGAAAAAGTGATTTTTATTCTTAAAGTAAAAATGCTATTATGAAAGATATAATTTTAATGTATCTGAAACATTTTATTAATTTTATTTAAAATTTTAACTTTAATATTTTCAATGAAAACTCAGATACCTTACATTAATTTTAAAATAAGGAAATACTTTTATTTAATAATCTTTATAAATTATTCATAAAATATCTATTATAAGATTCATTAATATTTATTTCAACTAATTTGATCATGCTTTATCTTTTATTTAAGTTAAATCTAAATTATAAAATTTAAATTAAAATTAAAATTATTATTTTAAATATGATTTAATTAAATATTCTGGTTATTGGTATATCATTACTAATATTTTAAATAATTAAAATATTAGTAAAAGTTAAGTCTATTTATATATGTGTTTCATGGGAATAAATTTTCAATACATTTCTTTAATATATTAGTTAATATTACATAATAATTTATCATCTAAAATCTTTATAAACCTATTTATTTGTGCCATCTATTAAATGCTTATTTCTTCTTCTAATATATTATGATTCTCATTAAAATTAAAGTTAAAATAAATATATCGCGAACATAACTATAAATGATTAATAAATCTTTTTGTTGTCATATTTTAAATAAATTATTTAACTTTTAGATATAATTTAAAGAAAACTAGGCGTTCTTAAAATTAAAGTGAATAAAGTGATGAGAATAAAAAATTATAAGATTAAATAGTAATTTAAAAATGTATATTTATTCTAAGAATTTGGGGATGAAATGACTCTATTCACTTGTAAAATACCTCTAAAAAATAGTTAACTTTATATATCTTTTATTTACCAAATATTTGGAAAGATTGTTGTCTTATCCTCATAATTTTGAATTTGAATAAAATTAAAAAAAAGAACTAATATCTAATTTATTTAAATCTAGATTAGATTCTGCTTTAGGTATAAAATATTTTCAAATAGATTATTAATATCTTCTAATTAAAAATGCTTCAAAGTTATTTGCAAAGAAATGATGAATCAAAATATTAATTAAAGAGATGTTTAAAGTTTAAAATGATATATCTTAGAATTAAATATAATTTAGTAAAAGACCTAATGAAGTAGACACTAATATATAATGATTCATAACTCTAGCTTTAGTTGATTGATTATTATATATTTTATAAAATATAATAATTTCTTAATCTTCTTAGTTAATTTATAATAAATCTTAAAGCTTGTTTATTCATATTGCTATAATTTATTAATTTAAATATTTTAAGTTATTGTTTTGCTTTATAAATTCTAATATAATGCATAATTAAATATGTTTTTTGTCTATTTAAGGCTAAAAGGATAAAATATAAGAGTCATTAAGAATTAAGTTTAGCTATTTTCTAATTTTTATCTAAATAGGATTATCCTAATTGTATTATAGCTTGGTATTTTTAATTTCCCTCTTTTAAACTTAAAATTCTTAAATAAATGTAAAGAGTAGATTTTCTTAATGAGATACATACTTAAAAGAATTGAATTACATTCTAAATAAAAATGAAGCAATTAAGTAAATAAATTCTAAATAGGTAGTAGTTTCTAAAGGTTAGATAATATTAGATAACTCTATGAGTTATAGGTAACTATAAGTAGCATTGTATATAATAACTAATAATATCTAAATAGTTTAGATATCTACTTTATATAATAATAGAATTAGCTTTAGAAGTAAATTAGATAAATATATATAATATAACTCTAAGAATGTAATATAAATGCAAGTATATTCAATAAACCATTTCATTATTCTCTTTATTAGAAATCTTTAAAACTTAACTTATAACTATTTACTATCTTATAAGCACAAGCTCTTAGATTCTAATATCAATGTAAGTACTAATTTAAGAAATTAGCTAGACACTATTAAATTAGTAGTTATAATATTAAATTAATATTAAGCTTTATTTTTATTATCTATTTCCAAAGCTAGTTATATTATTAATATTATACTATTTATTACTTAAATCTAATTATATTCAACAATAAATTAAATACTACTATCTTTCTTAGGAATTAAAGATAGTAACTAAAGAAGCTTAGTTAATTATACCAAAATACCATACTAGCAATATTAAAACAAATCCTACTTACTTTTGCATAATTTCCTTAATTAAAATATAAAGATATTATACTAAGAATAATTAAGGCTAATACTTTTATACTATTAGTTTAATCATAAGAGATATAGCTTATTAAAATGAAGGCTACTAGCATAATTATTATTAAGTTAAGGTTATTTTTACTATAATATATAAATTAAATATATAAAATGAATAATTATTTTACAAATAAGCCATAGAGTACAAATACTTAAGATATATAACATTTAGCGAATCTTTAAATTTAAATTATATTCCTTAAGTAATATTTAATTATTAATTTGGGCTTTTTATTTAATTTGTACTTAAAAGATAGGATTTAATTAAACCAAATTAAGTTCATTGCCTAACTTCTACCTAAAAGAAAATTGAACATGTTAAAGGATCTTTAACTAAAGCCTATGTAATTATCGTCATATTTCTGTCTAAATGAATATAATGTCTGAAAAATTCTTCCATACTTACTTTTATCAAGCCTGCTTCTGGGTAACTATGAACTTATTATTTGAAGAATTTTTATCGAAAGATTTATACCAACTCTAAGAGTAAACTGAAACTTGATTTGCACAGAAACTTATTTCTTAAACTAAGTACGAATTCGCTTTTCCTGTAGAAAGTTACGCTCTTAAAAATGTAGCTTGTTCGATAAATCCGTTATCAGTTCTTAATCCAGCTAGAACTGAAACTTTAGGACCTCCTCCTGAACCCTAACTATCAAAATCAGATCCTGAAAAAGCACCAGTCATAACTGATTTTTTGGTGATATATCCTGCATCATATGAGCCTCCGTCAATCGAAAACGCTGCATATGGTCTATCATTGCTATCTAAAGTAAATGTTAAACCTCTACAATCAGTTGGGCTTGAATTTAAGAAAGTTGTGTACAGTTCATTTTCTTAACTATCTACTTTCCTAATTCAGCAATCTTAATTATTAGAATTAATTTATGAATACCTTATTTCATAAACATTTCCATTTGTATCTCTCATAGATTTGGTACTAAGTTTTTCTTGAGTATAGCTTTACTTTTCAATAAAGAACTTATCTATTCTGTGACTTTGAGAAAAGTTTATAATAGCCAATATCAGTAAGAAGGAAATTTTCATTTATACATGTTAAGTACCAAAGTGAATTTATATGGTTTGGAGTAATTTTAAATAACTACTTAAGCTATTAAAAGATTTACTTTAAATAATAAAAGAATAATTGAAATTATTTGAAAATTAACTCTATTATTAAATTAAAATATTAAATTGTTTGGTAGATAATTAAATTGTTATATTAAGGATTCTTTTTTTACTTTAATATCGATACGTTAATTTTAATAGCGAAGCATATATCTATCAGTGCATAATAAAGAAATAAAATAAAATAAATATTACTAAGTATTTTCGTAATATCGAAAAGAAACTTTAAAGTAATAAATTAAGTTAATAAAATAAAGATTTTGCTTTATTTATTATTTGTTGCCAAATAGCTCTAATAAATTTTAGAGTATAAATATGACCTAATTTTCTATTTTTATCTTGCTTATAAACATTTTCTTTATATTTTCACTATTTGATCCTCTTTTCTTACTTTTTTTACTTTTCATTCTTCAAAAAGATCTTGAAATTTTAATTTTAGTTGTTTAATTATTATTAATTTTCACTATTAATAAAATCACTCTCACAGGAATATAAACCTTTAAAATAATTTAATCAAAGTTTTATCTAAATAGTATTAATGAATTTAGATAAATAAATTTCCCATCTATAACTAAAAATTATTATTATGCTTTAAAAATTTAAAAATAAAATAAATCATTAAGCCAATCACAAGCCTTCCATAATAAATAATTATCACAATTAAAAGTAGCTAAAATATAAAAAAATAAATAAGGAATAGATATAACTTTATGAATTTAATTAATTTAAGCTACTATATATAAGCTTAATATTTATTTATCAATCTGATTATTTATAATTTCTATAATTTTAGTTATCACGATTTATTTAAGTCTATGTAGATTTAATTATTTTCTTATGAAAGCTAGTCTTAAAATAGATAGTAAATATCGTCTGCTTTATATTATCATTATAATCTTCATACACTTTGTTTCATAACTTAAATGAGTATACAAGCAAAATATACTGATTGATAATGTTAGTTGTAAATAAAACATGCGAGTTAAATTAGATAATTAAGAAAACCAAATAAAATGAATCTCATTTTTATATTTTCTTCCAATATATCTTAAAATTCAGCTTAATAATGAATTATTCTAAATTTCTATGCAAAATTTTAGGATTTTAATAATTAAAACAAAATAAATCTATATAAAATGAGAAATTTATATTAATAGATTCAAATAGCATTCTATTATAGAATGAATGTAGAAATTTATAATTCCGATTTAATTGAAAAAAATCTAAATTTATTTTAAAATAACTATGCTTAGTTTTTTTGAAAAAGAAATTAAGCAATACAATTAAGAAAATTACTTAAAGATAAAATATAAAGCATACTTAGTAAAATTTTATAAACTACCAAGAAGATATTTAGAATGCTTATAAAGCTAATAAATATTAATAATAATAATAATATACTTAAAGTTAGTAGAGTTTTGCATTCTCTGGAATTGCAACCAGTTCCTGCGGACAGTTTTTTTAACGTGGGTGTGATCCACGACCTTTTTATTAAGTGGAAGGTTACCACTGTAACCGTTCAAGTGGTCTTGCAAAAAGCTTTTATTTTTAGATCCCTGTTGGATTTATTCATAGTTTATTGAGTTGTCTCCATGTTCTTTTCTGCTCTTATTCGTTTATTTTCTTTCATTATCAACAGTTTTTTAAAATATGTTGATTTGATTTGCAACATCAACAAAGTTTGTATTATTGTCTTTATTTCGTTCTTTTTTATGATAATTTATTTTCTATATTTTCTATATTTTCTAATCTTTTAATGAAACTTGTAGCAATCATTTCTTTTTCTGGATTCAATTCTGTTTTTAATTCTATTGGCATTTTTTCTATTTCCATTTTTGTGTCGTATTTAAAATTTTATTATGATTAAGTTCAGAGTTATTCTTCCGTTATTAATTTGCTACAAATAAGTTATCTTCTAAGTATTAGTAATTCGTTGTTCTAATCTTCTATGTTACTCATTAGTTCCCGTATTTTTTCGCCTAAGTTGTAAGTTGTTTCTTCATAATTTGAGATTACTTTTTACATTTGGTCTAATTAAATTTAAAGTTTTTGATTAGTTTCGTTTTTAGGTTAACTTATCTCTATTTATCCTACCATAACTTTACCTTCTGAAGAAGAGCTTGACTCCTTTTATTGTTATTATTTTTTCTAAATTTCTTTTGCCGCTTTTCTCTTTAGGTTTCTAGGTTAATTTTTTGAGAGTCGAAGAGATTAATCCATTTTTTTTTTTAGATAATAAATATTATTATATATTTTTTTTATTAGTTATTATATGGATTTATTAGTCTTATATGTTTTTCTTATTTTAATTAAAATTTTTATTTTCATTCAGTTAAATTAAATTTTCTTTTTTTGTTTAATTTTTTGTTTACTTCTTTTGTCTTTTTTAATCATATTGAATTATTTTTCTAATTTTAATATATCTATATTTTATTATTATTTTTAGTTTTTTATTATTTTTTCTATTCTGTTAATTAAATTTATATTTATATTTATATTTACATTTTTATTTTATTAGCATAATATTTTATCTTTTTTTTTAATTTTTTCTTTTAATATTAATTATTATTTTTTTTACAGATATTTCATTCTGAGATTACTTCTTAGGATGTTCTATTATTATTAATTTAATGAACTTTTTCAAATTGTATCTTAGTTTATTTCTTTAATTTTTTAAATAAATTATATTTTATAGATTTTAATATTATTTGAATTTTTAAACAAATAAATTTAACTATCTAATTTTAGATAATTTATTTTATTATTGTTTGATATTGAATAATTTCCAGGTATTTAACTAAATTTTTTTTTGTAATTTAGGTTTAAGTTTACAAGTTTTTTTCAGATGAATAAAGATTTTTATTCTAATTTTTATGATAATTTACGTTATAAATTAATAAAATATTTACTTTTTATTGTTAAATTTGAAATAATAAGATTTTTTTAAATAAATATATTTTATTTTACATACATATCTTATATAATTTTATTTTTTTAAAAATTAAAAAATTATTTTGTATTTAATTTATATAAACTTTGTTTTATTTTTATAAAAAAATTCGAATTTTTTTAAAATTATAATTTACAGTATATTTTTATTATTATAGCCTTATTAATTTTTATTTTTATCATTTGAAATTTAATTTTTTAATATTTTTTGTATTACAAAAAACCTTTTTGTTGTATTTATCTCATAATATATTTTAATTTTTAATTAAAATTTTTAAGTTATTTTAAAATAATATAATTAAAAAAAATTTACTTTAAAAATTTGTGTTTCTTAAAATTTTATAAAAGAAGTAGATCTAGATTTTTAATTTTATTATTTATCTAAAATTTTAGTTTTCACTTTCATTTTTTTTAATATATTTGTTATCTAATAATAATTATTTTTTTTTTGAATTGTTCTCTTTTCTATTTACATTTTTTAATCAAAATTAAATATTAATTTTGATTAATTCTTATTTTTAATTAATATTTATTTTTTATCAATTTTATTTTCATTGTAATATATGGTATTTATTGAGAAACTTTTTTTTTAAATAATTTATAAGTAATGGATTTAACTATCTGTTCATTTTGTAAAAAAAATTTCGACTAAGATCAAAGATAACCCAAAGAATTAATATGTGGATGTATTCATTGTACATAATGTATTCAAAAGTTTTCTTAAGTAACTGATACAATTAAATGCAAGGTTCATAAAATAGTAGTTAGTATAGAGAAGTAGAATCTGAAAGTGTTCAAAATATAAGATTACTTCATGTAATAGTTAAATAAGTTTGAGCATGAAGCAAATCTGAGTTAATTATTTTAAGACTTATCCAGTTAGGCAAAATAGCAAAAGTAAAAGATGCTAATTATTATTTAAACGAGCATTAATTTCTAAAAGCTTTTCAGTATGATAGTCAAATAAGTTGCATAGACTTTATACAAGAAAGATTTTAATATCTTTTAGACGAGCATTGTTCAAATCGAGTAAGTCTAAAGATAGATAAATACAATCTGAAAAAGATATTAGTAAATAAAAGCAAGCAAAGGAACAACTATTCAATAATGTAGCAACAGCTTAAAAATTTTGAATAAGTTAGTAGAAGAGTATGAAGGACTGTAAAGCGAGATCAAGAGTGTTAGAGAATTAACTTAATAAGAAACTAATTAGAATTTTAAGAAAATATAAGAAGTTTCTTTCTAAGTCTTACAGGAAGTAATGAATTTGAATTAAGAGTAAAGGTCAAATCTTTAGGACTTCTCATTCGTTATAAGCAAATATATTGAGTAATAAAAATCTGCCAATCAAAAGTAAATAAAAAAATAGCCCTAAGAAGAAGCCAAAGATTAAGTATAAAGACAGGATATTTAGAAGAATATCTAATAGCAAAAAATGGAACAAGAATTATAGCCGTTTAAAATAGTAAAGTAGCCTCTTTAAGAATTAAAAATAGAAAGTATTTAACACCTTTAAAATATCCTTAGCGAATTTCAAAGCAGGCAACTAGATGCAAATTCCATCTTAAATAATCCTTTAAATGTAGTTAGCATTTGCCAAAAATCAACTATTCTTTATGGTTTAATTTAACTAAAATCTGAGAAAAACCATCAAAATCTTCTATAAATTCTGAATCTAGCAAAGAATCAGCCAAAAATGAAATTAGCAGCAGCAAATGCATTGACAATGCTAAATTACTTAAACCTTTAATTCAGTCAACTTAACTTCCAAAACACCAACTTAACTAACTCAGACCTCTCAGACACCACCTTCACCTCCTGCAAATTCAATAATTCTAATCTCTCATAAGCTAACCTACGTAACTCCAAGTTTATCAACTGCGACTTCTCCAACGCTAACCTCTCATCAATTTCATCGGAACTCCCTCACATTTTCACTGGACACACAGACTCAGTCACATCGGTTGCCATCTCCTCAGATGCTAACTTAATCCTTTCTGGATCATTTGACAAAACTCTAAGACTCTACAACATAGCTGAAGGTACCTGTAAGACCATGAGTGGTCACACTAATTATGTATCATCTGTGGCTATATCCAGTGATTCAGAGTTCATCGTATCGGGAAGTGATGATACTACTCTTAGACTTTACAATATCAAGACAGGTACCTGTAAGACCATGAGTGGTCACACTAGTTTTGTATTATCTGTGGCTATATCCAGTGATTCAGAGTTCATCGTATCGGGAAGTTATGATTAGACGGTGAGACTATGGGACGTCAAGACAGGTACTTGTAAGACCATGAGTGGTCACACATATTCTGTATCATCTGTGGCTATATCCAGTGATTCAGAGTTCATCGTATCGGGAAGTTATGATAATACGGTGAGACTATGGGACGTCAAGACAGGTACCTGTAAGACCATGAGTGGTCACACTAGTAATGTATATGCTGTGGCTATATCTAGTGATTCCACTTACATCATATCTGGATCGGCTGACTAAACTATTCGTTTATGGAACTCTCGAACTCTGTCTTGTACAATGGTCTTATCGGGTCACACCTCTGAAGTCTTATCGGTAATATTCTCGAGTAACAACAAGTATATCTTATCAGGATCATATGACAAGACCATAAGAATCTGAAATATCAATAATGGACAATGTGTATGTGTCTTAAATAATTCTGACTATGCAGGAAGTTTATCTCTCTCTAAGGACAACTAATGGTTAGTATCGAGTACAGGTGATAAGTGATATGGAAGTTCAACTGAAGACTATGGCATTAGAAGATGGAACTTAGGAAGGATATTGAATGGAGTAGACACTAACAGCTAATAACAGGTAAGTTCAAATTTATCACACCGCATTTATATAGACTGACTGGAACAAGGTATATGCTGACTATGGATTGCGATTTTAGAATTGCGTAATGAATAATACTACAATGAGTGTGGAGGATAGGTAGAGATACATCAGGTGATTTTCAAAGTTTAAACTATTTAAACTATTTAATTTTTTTACATTTAAGAATTTAAAATCTGTTAAGTATTTATTCTAATTAAGAATATTCATCCTATTATTATTATTATTATAAGTAAATTAAAAAAATTTTCTAAGATTTCGTATTTTTTCTAAGTCTTTTTATTTAATTTAGTTATTTTTATTAATATTTTATTTCAATTTAAATTTAAAATAAAGTGTAAAAGAAATTTTCAAATTTCCAAGGGTTTTTAATTTTTTTGAAGTATGTACTCAGCTAAACACTTTTAATTTTCAAGTCTTAAAAATTTTCGAAGTACATACTAGAGTTAAAAAATTTTTGAGGTATAATCAGCTAAAAATTTTTAAATTTTCTAGTGTCAGAAAATTTTTGAAGTATGTACTTAGCTAAGAAAATTTTTAAATTTTCTAGTGTCAGAAAATTTTCGAGGTATATACTAGAGCAAAAAGTTCTAAATTTTTCTAGGGTTAGGAAAATTTTTGAGTTATGTGTTAGAGCTAAAATTTTTTTAATTTTATATTATAGTCTTAGAATTTTTTTGAGTTACGTGATAGCGCGAAGTTTATTTTTTTTAATTTGTTATAAAATTTAATTACGTTTGTTACTATTTTTAAGTAGCATTATGTGTTTTTCCGATAGGAAAAATTTAGCGTACTGCATTTAATGTGCAGCAGATTAAATTTGCATGAGTTAGAAGCCCTGAAAATGGCGAAAAACGTCAAAGCCTTTTTTTGCTCAGCGTTTTACACTATAGGGCTGAGTTGGGACGGAACAAGCTGGGGGAATTCGGGATTGAAATGAGGTCAGAAAGGAATAAATTTTTTCAAGAACGATTTTAAAAGCATAAAAGGTTTTTGATTTTAGTTTTGAAATTTTTGATTTTGGTTTTTAATTTTTTTGATTTTGGTTATGAAAATTTTGGATTTTGATTTGAAAACTTTCGATTTTGTATTTTGCTTTTGAAGATTTAAGTTTTGGTTTTGCAAGTTTTTGTTTTTTTTTAATTTGAAAATTTTAATTTTGTTGCATGATAAAAATTTTAAGAATTTGGTTTTGGTATTTTTTTTGATTTTTAGAGCTAAATGAAAGGCGAATAAGAGTATTTATAGCATTAAATCGTGAAAAATTTAATTTTGTTTTTTTGCTCAGCTTTTTACACTGCAAGACTTTTTTCGGACGGAACAAACTGGGGGAAATCGGGATAGATAAAGGTCAGAAAGGAACAAATTTTCCAAAAAAAGTTTCAAAATATAAAAGGGTTTTGAGAAAAAATGGAATTAAAAAAGATAAAGGATATAATTTTTGATTTTGGTTTCGAAATGTTTTGATTTTGGGTTGTGATAATTTTTTTGATTTTAAGAGTTAATAAAAGTAGAAAAAGATCTTGAAATACAAATTAAAAAAAATCTACAAAGAAAAAATATTTCAAAAATAAGAATAAAATAAATAAAATAAAAAATATGCTAAGAAAAGTAAGAAATTATATCTAAATAGGTGGGAGCTGAGATTGACCTTCTGAATCATACTTACTGAGTTTATGGATAGGAACAAGATCCTTTAATGAAGTGAGAAAGTCACTGGTAAAAGTATACCTTCGCAAGGGAAAGCCTTCCTCTTGATTATCCACTCCTGGTAGGGTGTCGAAGCCTGGCTGCCAATAACGATGCAGCTACTGGAAGCTGCTTTTCGAAAGCAACAGGATATACCAGATATCCCATGAAGCCAGTGTTGGGAGGTAAAATGAGAAGAAGTTGAAGTCCGAAACTAATTCAGCCTAAAATATATTATAGTCAAAGTAAAATACATAATTTTTTGCAAAATGAATAAAAGCAAAACAAGAATTAAAAGTAACTTTTAATTGAAAATATGAAAGTTAATAAAAAAATAAGCATAATAATAAGTCTATATTCATAGTGAATCTTAGTAAAATAAAGAAAAAAAAACTGAAGAATTGAAAAATAAGATGATCTTAGATATTACATAAGTACAGTAAGAAAAAAAGATAGAATTTCAGCTTTTAGAATTACTAAAACTTAGAGATAAAAAGAAGTTATAAGTATTTAGAAAAATGAGGAAGTAAAGCAAGAAAAGAAGATAGAATTTCAGTTTTAGAGTTACTAAAACTTAGAGATAAAAAGAAGTTATAAGTATTTAGAAAAGTGAGGAAGTAAAGTAAGAAAAGAAGATAGAATTTCAGCTTTTAGAGTTACTAAAACTTAGAGATAAAAAGAAGTTATAAGTATTTAGAAAAGTGAGGAAATAAAGTAAGAAAAGAAGATGGAATTTCAGCTTTTAGAGTTACTAAAACTTAGAATAAAAAGAAGTTATAAGTATTTAGAAAAGTGAGGAAATAAAGTAAGAAAAGAAGACGGAATTTCAGCTTTTAGAGTTACTAAAACTTAGAATAAAAAGAAGTTATAATTATTTAGAAAAGTGAGGAAGTAAAGTAAGAAAAGAAGCTATAATTTCAGCAAGGAAAGTAGATAGAATTAGAGCTTTTAGAGTTAATTAAACTTAGAGATAAAAAGAAGTTATAAGTATTTAGAAAAGTGAGGAAGTAAAGTAAGAAAAGAAGACAGAATTTCAGCTTTTAGAGTTACTAAAACTTAGAATAAAAAGAAGTTATAATTATTTAGAAAAGTGAGGAAATAAAGTAAGAAAAGAAGACGGAATTTCAGCTTTTAGAGTTACTAAAACTTAGAATAAAAAGAAGTTATAATTATTTAGAAAAGTGAGGAAGTAAAGTAAGAAAAGAAGATAGAATTTCAGCTTTTAGAGTTACTAAAACTTAGAGATAAAAAGAAGTTATAAGTATTTAGAAAAGTGAGGAAGTAAAGTAAGAAAAGAAGACAGAATTTCAGCTTTTAGAGTTTGTATAACTTAGAGATAAAAAGAAGTTATAAGTATTTAGAAAAGTGAGGAAGTAAAGTAAGAAAAGAAGATAGAATTTCAGATTTTAGAGTTTGTATAACTTAGAATAAAAAGAAGTTATAATTATTTAGAAAAGTGAGGAAGTAAAGTAAGAAAAGAAGATAGAATTTCAGCTTTTAGAGTTAATTAAACTTAGAGATAAAAAGAAGTTATAAATATTTAGAAAAGTGAGGAAGTAAAGTAAGAAAAGAAGATAGATTTCAGCTTTTAGAGAAACTAAAACTTGGAGATAAAAAAAAGTTATAAGCATTTAGAAAAGTGAGGAAGTAAAGTAAGAAAAGAAGATAGAATTTCAGCTTTTAGAGTTACTAAAACTTAGAATAAAAAGAAGTTATAAGCATTTAGAAAAGTGAGGAAGTACAGTAAGAAAAGAAGATATAATTTCAGCAATGAAAGTAGATAGAATTAGAGCTTTTAGAGTTACTAAAACTTAGAATAAAAAGAAGTTATAAGTATTTAGAAAAGTGAGGAAGTAAAGTAAGAAAAGAAGATAGAATTTCAGCTTTTAGAGTTACTAAAACTTAGAATAAAAAGAAGTTATAAGTATTTAGAAAAGTGAGGAAGTAAAGTAAGAAAAGAAGATAGAATTTCAGCTTTTAGAGTTACTAAAACTTAGAATAAAAAGAAGTTATAAGCATTTAGAAAAGTGAGGAAGTACAGTAAGAAAAGAAGATATAATTTTAGCAATGAAAGTAGATAGAATTAGAGCTTTTAGAGTTAATTAAACTTAGAGATAAAAAGAAGTTATAAGTATTTAGAAAAGTGAGGAAGTATAGTAAGAAAAGAAGATAGAATTTCAGCTTTTAGAGTTACTAAAACTTAGAATAAAAAGAAGTTATAAGTATTTAGAAAAGTGAGGAAATAAAGTAAGAAAAGAAGATGGAATTAGAGCTTTTAGAGTTACAAAAACTTAGAATAAAAAGAAGTTATAAGCATTTAGAAAAGTGAGGAAGTACAGTAAGAAAAGAAGATATAATTTCAGCAAGGAAAGTAGATAGAATTAGAGCTTTTAGAGTTACTAAAACTTAGAATAAAAAGAAGTTATAAGTATTTAGAAAAGTGAGTAAGTACAGTAAGAAAAGAAGATGGAATTATAGCTTTTAGAGTTACTAAAACATAGAGATAAAAAGAAGTTATAAGTATTTAGAAAAGTGAGGAAGTAAAGTAAGAAAAGAAGATATAATTTCAGCTTTTAGAGTTACTAAAACTTAGAATAAAAAGAAGTTATAAGCATTTAGAAAAGTGAGGAAGTACAGTAAGAAAAGAAGATATAATTTCAGCAAGGAAAGTAGATAGAATTAGAGCTTTTAGAGTTACTAAAACTTAGAATAAAAAGAAGTTATAAGTATTTAGAAAAGTGAGTAAGTACAGTAAGAAAAGAAGATGGAATTATAGCTTTTAGAGTTACTAAAACATAGAGATAAAAAGAAGTTATAAGCATTTAGAAAAGTGAGGAAGTAAAGTAAGAAAAGAAGACGGAATTTCAGCTTTTAGAGTTACTAAAACTTAGAATAAAAAGAAGTTATAAGCATTTAGAAAAGTGAGGAAGTACAGTAAGAAAAGAAGATATAATTTCAGCAATGAAAGTAGATAGAATTAGAGCTTTTAGAGTTAATTAAACTTAGAGATAAAAAGAAGTTATAAGTATTTAGAAAAGTGAGGTAATAAAGTAAGAAAAGAAGACGGAATTTCAGCTTTTAGAGTTACTAAAACTTAGAATAAAAAGAAGTTATAAGCATTTAGAAAAGTGAGTAAGTACAGTAAGAAAAGAAGATAGTATTTCAGCTTTTAGAGTTACTAAAACTTAGAATAAAAAGAAGTTATAAGCATTTAGAAAAGTGAGGAAGTAAAGTAAGAAAAGAATATATAATTTCAGCAAGGAAGTAGATAGAATTAGAGCTTTTAGAGTTAATTAAACTTAGAGATAAAAAGAAGTTATAAGTATTTAGAAAAGTGAGGAATTAAAGTAAGAATAGAAGATAGAATATTAGCTTTTAGAGTTACTTAAACTTAGAGATAAAAAGAAGTTATAAGCATTTAGAAAAGTGAGGAAATAAAGTAAGAAAAGAAGATGGAATTAGAGCTTTTAGAGTTACTAAAACTTAGAATAAAAAGAAGTTATAAGTATTTAGAAAAGTGAGGAAGTAAAGTAAGAAAAGAAGATAGAATTAGAGCTTTTAGAGTTAATTAAACTTAGAGATAAAAAGAAGTTATAAGTATTTAGAAAAGTGAGGAAATAAAGTAAGAAAAGAAGACGGAATTTCAGCTTTTAGAGTTACTAAAACTTAGAGATAAAAAGAAGTTATAAGTATTTAGAAAAGTGAGTAAGTACAGTAAGAAAAGAAGATGGAATTTCAGCTTTTAGAGTTACTAAAACTTAGAATAAAAAGAAGTTATAAGCATTTAGAAAAGTGAGGAAGTAAAGTAAGAAAAGAAGATGGAATTAGAGCTTTTAGAGTTACTAAAACTTAGAATAAAAAGAAGTTATAAGTATTTAGAAAAGTGAGGAAGTAAAGTAAGAAAAGAAGATAGAATTAGAGCTTTTAGAGTTACTAAAACTTAGAATAAAAAGAAGTTATAAGTATTTAGAAAAGTGAGGAAATAAAGTAAGAAAAGAAGACGGAATTTCAGCTTTTAGAGTTACTAAAACTTAGAGATAAAAAGAAGTTATAAGTATTTAGAAAAGTGAGGAAGTAAAGTAAGAAAAGAAGATAGAATTAGAGCTTTTAGAGTTACTAAAACTTAGAGATAAAAAGAAGTTATAAGTATTTAGAAAAGTGAGGAAATAAAGTAAGAAAAGAAGATGGAATTTCAGCTTTTAGAGTTACTAAAACTTAGAATAAAAAGAAGTTATAAGTATTTAGAAAAGTGAGGAAGTAAAGTAAGAAAAGAAGATAGAATTAGAGCTTTTAGAGTTAATTAAACTTAGAGATAAAAAGAAGTTATAAGTATTTAGAAAAGTGAGGAAATAAAGTAAGAAAAGAAGACGGAATTTCAGCTTTTAGAGTTTGTATAACTTAGAGATAAAAAGAAGTTATAAGTATTTAGAAAAGTGAGTAAGTACAGTAAGAAAAGAAGATGGAATTTCAGCTTTTAGAGTTACTTAAACTTAGAATAAAAAGAAGTTATAAGCATTTAGAAAAGTGAGGAAGTAAAGTAAGAAAAGAAGATGGAATTAGAGCTTTTAGAGTTACTAAAACTTAGAATAAAAAGAAGTTATAAGCATTTAGAAAAGTGAGGAAGTACAGTAAGAAAAGAAGATATAATTTCAGCAAGGAAAGTAGATAGATTAGAGCTTTTAGAGTTACTAAAACTTAGAATAAAAAGAAGTTATAAGTATTTAGAAAAGTGAGGAAATAAAGTAAGAAAAGAAGACGGAATTTCAGCTTTTAGAGTTAATTAAACTTAGAATAAAAAGAAGTTATAAGTATTTAGAAAAGTGAGGAAGTAAAGTAAGAAAAGAAGATAGAATTAGAGCTTTTAGAGTTAATTAAACTTAGAGATAAAAAGAAGTTATAAGTATTTAGAAAAGTGAGTAAGTACAGTAAGAAAAGAAGATGGAATTTCAGCTTTTAGAGTTACTAAAACTTAGAGATAAAAAGAAGTTATAAGTATTTAGAAAAGTGAGGAAGTAAAGTAAGAAAAGAAGATAGATTTCAGCTTTTAGAGAAACTAAAACTTGGAGATAAAAAAAAGTTATAAGCATTTAGAAAAGTGAGGAAGTAAAGTAAGAAAAGAAGATAGAATTTCAGCTTTTAGAGTTACTAAAACTTAGAATAAAAAGAAGTTATAAGCATTTAGAAAAGTGAGGAAGTACAGTAAGAAAAGAAGATATAATTTCAGCAATGAAAG
The DNA here is from genome assembly GCA_946699065.1 of Loxodes magnus. Lineage (NCBI taxonomy): Eukaryota > Ciliophora > Karyorelictea > Loxodida > Loxodidae > Loxodes > Loxodes magnus. The sequence goes on along the minus strand of CAMPDV010002877.1, from coordinate 20,177 downwards.
TAGATAGAATTAGAGCTTTTAGAGTTACTAAAACTTAGAATAAAAAGAAGTTATAAGTATTTAGAAAAGTGAGGAAGTAAAGTAAGAAAAGAAGATAGAATTTCAGCTTTTAGAGTTACTAAAACTTAGAATAAAAAGAAGTTATAAGTATTTAGAAAAGTGAGGAAGTAAAGTAAGAAAAGAAGATAGAATTTCAGCTTTTAGAGTTACTAAAACTTAGAATAAAAAGAAGTTATAAGCATTTAGAAAAGTGAGGAAGTACAGTAAGAAAAGAAGATATAATTTTAGCAATGAAAGTAGATAGAATTAGAGCTTTTAGAGTTAATTAAACTTAGAGATAAAAAGAAGTTATAAGTATTTAGAAAAGTGAGGAAGTATAGTAAGAAAAGAAGATAGAATTTCAGCTTTTAGAGTTACTAAAACTTAGAATAAAAAGAAGTTATAAGTATTTAGAAAAGTGAGGAAATAAAGTAAGAAAAGAAGATGGAATTAGAGCTTTTAGAGTTACAAAAACTTAGAATAAAAAGAAGTTATAAGCATTTAGAAAAGTGAGGAAGTACAGTAAGAAAAGAAGATATAATTTCAGCAAGGAAAGTAGATAGAATTAGAGCTTTTAGAGTTACTAAAACTTAGAATAAAAAGAAGTTATAAGTATTTAGAAAAGTGAGTAAGTACAGTAAGAAAAGAAGATGGAATTATAGCTTTTAGAGTTACTAAAACATAGAGATAAAAAGAAGTTATAAGTATTTAGAAAAGTGAGTAAGTACAGTAAGAAAAGAAGATGGAATTTCAGCTTTTAGAGTTACTAAAACTTAGAATAAAAAGAAGTTATAAGCATTTAGAAAAGTGAGGAAGTACAGTAAGAAAAGAAGATATAATTTCAGCAAGGAAAGTAGATAGAATTAGAGCTTTTAGAGTTACTAAAACTTAGAATAAAAAGAAGTTATAAGTATTTAGAAAAGTGAGTAAGTACAGTAAGAAAAGAAGATAGAATTAGAGCTTTTAGAGTTACTAAAACTTAGAGATAAAAAGAAGTTATAAGTATTTAGAAAAGTGAGGAAATAAAGTAAGAAAAGAAGACGGAATTTCAGCTTTTAGAGTTACTAAAACTTAGAATAAAAAGAAGTTATAAGCATTTAGAAAAGTGAGGAAGTACAGTAAGAAAAGAAGATATAATTTCAGCAATGAAAGTAGATAGAATTAGAGCTTTTAGAGTTAATTAAACTTAGAGATAAAAAGAAGTTATAAGTATTTAGAAAAGTGAGGAAATAAAGTAAGAAAAGAAGACGGAATTTCAGCTTTTAGAGTTACTAAAACTTAGAATAAAAAGAAGTTATAAGCATTTAGAAAAGTGAGTAAGTACAGTAAGAAAAGAAGATAGTATTTCAGCTTTTAGAGTTACTAAAACTTAGAATAAAAAGAAGTTATAAGCATTTAGAAAAGTGAGGAAGTAAAGTAAGAAAAGAATATATAATTTCAGCAAGGAAGTAGATAGAATTAGAGCTTTTAGAGTTAATTAAACTTAGAGATAAAAAGAAGTTATAAGTATTTAGAAAAGTGAGGAATTAAAGTAAGAATAGAAGATAGAATATTAGCTTTTAGAGTTACTTAAACTTAGAGATAAAAAGAAGTTATAAGCATTTAGAAAAGTGAGGAAATAAAGTAAGAAAAGAAGATGGAATTAGAGCTTTTAGAGTTACTAAAACTTAGAATAAAAAGAAGTTATAAGTATTTAGAAAAGTGAGGAAGTAAAGTAAGAAAAGAAGATAGAATTAGAGCTTTTAGAGTTAATTAAACTTAGAGATAAAAAGAAGTTATAAGTATTTAGAAAAGTGAGGAAATAAAGTAAGAAAAGAAGACGGAATTTCAGCTTTTAGAGTTACTAAAACTTAGAGATAAAAAGAAGTTATAAGTATTTAGAAAAGTGAGTAAGTACAGTAAGAAAAGAAGATGGAATTTCAGCTTTTAGAGTTACTTAAACTTAGAATAAAAAGAAGTTATAAGCATTTAGAAAAGTGAGGAAGTAAAGTAAGAAAAGAAGATGGAATTAGAGCTTTTAGAGTTACTAAAACTTAGAATAAAAAGAAGTTATAAGTATTTAGAAAAGTGAGGAAGTAAAGTAAGAAAAGAAGATAGAATTAGAGCTTTTAGAGTTACTAAAACTTAGAATAAAAAGAAGTTATAAGTATTTAGAAAAGTGAGGAAATAAAGTAAGAAAAGAAGACGGAATTTCAGCTTTTAGAGTTACTAAAACTTAGAGATAAAAAGAAGTTATAAGTATTTAGAAAAGTGAGGAAGTAAAGTAAGAAAAGAAGATAGAATTAGAGCTTTTAGAGTTACTAAAACTTAGAGATAAAAAGAAGTTATAAGTATTTAGAAAAGTGAGGAAATAAAGTAAGAAAAGAAGATGGAATTTCAGCTTTTAGAGTTACTAAAACTTAGAATAAAAAGAAGTTATAAGTATTTAGAAAAGTGAGGAAGTAAAGTAAGAAAAGAAGATAGAATTAGAGCTTTTAGAGTTAATTAAACTTAGAGATAAAAAGAAGTTATAAGTATTTAGAAAAGTGAGGAAATAAAGTAAGAAAAGAAGACGGAATTTCAGCTTTTAGAGTTTGTATAACTTAGAGATAAAAAGAAGTTATAAGTATTTAGAAAAGTGAGTAAGTACAGTAAGAAAAGAAGATGGAATTTCAGCTTTTAGAGTTACTTAAACTTAGAATAAAAAGAAGTTATAAGCATTTAGAAAAGTGAGGAAGTAAAGTAAGAAAAGAAGATGGAATTAGAGCTTTTAGAGTTACTAAAACTTAGAATAAAAAGAAGTTATAAGCATTTAGAAAAGTGAGGAAGTACAGTAAGAAAAGAAGATATAATTTCAGCAAGGAAAGTAGATAAATTAGAGCTTTTAGAGTTACTAAAACTTAGAATAAAAAGAAGTTATAAGTATTTAGAAAAGTGAGGAAATAAAGTAAGAAAAGAAGACGGAATTTCAGCTTTTAGAGTTAATTAAACTTAGAATAAAAAGAAGTTATAAGTATTTAGAAAAGTGAGGAAGTAAAGTAAGAAAAGAAGATAGAATTAGAGCTTTTAGAGTTAATTAAACTTAGAGATAAAAAGAAGTTATAAGTATTTAGAAAAGTGAGTAAGTACAGTAAGAAAAGAAGATGGAATTTCAGCTTTTAGAGTTACTAAAACTTAGAGATAAAAAGAAGTTATAAGTATTTAGAAAAGTGAGGAAGTAAAGTAAGAAAAGAAGATAGAATTAGAGCTTTTAGAGTTAGTTAAACTTAGAGATAAAAAGAAGTTATAAGTATTTAGAAAAGTGAGTAAGTACAGTAAGAAAAGAAGATGGAATTTCAGCTTTTAGAGTTACTAAAACTTAGAATAAAAAGAAGTTATAAGTATTTAGAAAAGTGAGTAAGTACAGTAAGAAAAGAAGATGGAATTTCAGCTTTTAGAGTTTGTATAACTTAGAGATAAAAAGAAGTTATAAGTATTTAGAAAAGTGAGGAAGTAAAGTAAGAAAAGAAGATAGAATTAGAGCTTTTAGAGTTAATTAAACTTAGAGATAAAAAGAAGTTATAAGTATTTAGAAAAGTGAGTAAGTACAGTAAGAAAAGAAGATAGAATTTCAGCTTTTAGAGTTACTAAAACTTAGAATAAAAAAAAGTTATAAGTATTTAGAAAAGTGAGGAAATAAAGTAAGAAAAGAAGATAGAATTTCAGCTTTTAGAGTTAATTAAACTTAGAATAAAAAGAAGTTATAAGTATTTAGAAAAAAAGTAAGTACAGTAAGAAAAGAAGATAGAATTTCAGCTTTTAGAGAAACTAAAACTTAGAATAAAAAGAAGTTATAAGTATTTAGAAAAGTGAGGAAGTAAAGTAAGAAAAGAAGACGGAATTTCAGCTTTTAGAGTTAATTAAACTTAGAATAAAAAGAAGTTATAAGTATTTAGAAAAGTGAGGAAGTAAAGTAAGAAAAGAAGATAGAATTAGAGCTTTTAGAGTTAATTAAACTTAGAGATAAAAAGAAGTTATAAGTATTTAGAAAAGTGAGTAAGTACAGTAAGAAAAGAAGATAGAATTTCAGCTTTTAGAGTTACTAAAACTTAGAATAAAAAGAAGTTATAAGTATTTAGAAAAGTGAGGAAGTAAAGTAAGAAAAGAAGATAGATTTCAGCTTTTAGAGAAACTAAAACTTGGAGATAAAAAGAAGTTATAAGTATTTAGAAAAGTGAGGAAGTAAAGTAAGAAAAGAAGGTAGAATTTCAGCTTTTAGAGTTACAAAAACTTAGAATAAAAAGAAGTTATAAGTATTTAGAAAAGTGAGGAAGTAAAGTAAGAAAAGAAGATAGAATTTCAGCTTTTAGAGTTACTAAAACTTAGAATAAAAAGAAGTTATAAGTATTTAGAAAAGTGAGGAAGTAAAGTAAGAAAAGAAGATAGAATTTCAGCTTTTAGAGTTACTAAAACTTAGAATAAAAAGAAGTTATAAGTATTTAGAAAAGTGAGTAAGTACAGTAAGAAAAGAAGATAGAATTTCAGCTTTTAGAGTTACTAAAACTTAGAATAAAAAAAAGTTATAATTATTTAGAAAAGTGAGGAAGTACAGTAAGAAAAGAAGATAGAATTTCAGCTTTTAGAGTTACTAAAACTTAGAATAAAAAGAAGTTATAAGTATTTAGAAAAGTGAGGAAATAAAGTAAGAAAAGAAGATAGAATTTCAGCTTTTAGAGTTACTAAAACTTGGAGATAAAAAGAAGTTATAAGTATTTAGAAAAGTGAGGAAGTAAAGTAAGAAAAGTAGACGAATTAGAGCTTTTAGAGTTACTAAAACTTAGAATAAAAAGAAGTTATAAGTATTTAGAAAAGTGAGGAAGTAAAGTAAGAAAAGAAGATAGAATTTCAGCTTTTAGAGTTACTAAAACTTAGAATAAAAAGAAGTTATAAGTATTTAGAAAAGTGAGGAAGTAAAGTAAGAAAAGAAGATAGAATTTCAGCTTTTAGAGTTACTAAAACTTAGAATAAAAAAAAGTTATAAGTATTTAGAAAAGTGAGGAAGTACAGTAAGAAAAGAAGACTGAATTTCAGCTTTTAGAGTTACTAAAACTTAGAATAAAAAAAAGTTATAAGTATTTAGAAAAGTGAGTAAGTACAGTAAGAAAAGAAGATAGAATTTCAGCTTTTAGAGTTACTAAAACTTAGAATAAAAAGAAGTTATAAGTATTTAGAAAAGTGAGTAAGTACAGTAAGAAAAGAAGATAGAATTTCAGCTTTTAGAGTTACTAAAACTTAGAATAAAAAGAAGTTATAATTATTTAGAAAAGTGAGGAAGTAAAGTAAGAAAAGAAGACTGAATTTCAGCTTTTAGAGTTACTAAAACTTAGAATAAAAAGAAGTTATAAGTATTTAGAAAAGTGAGTAAGTACAGTAAGAAAAGAAGATAGAATTTCAGCTTTTAGAGTTACTAAAACTTAGAATAAAAAGAAGTTATAAGTATTTAGAAAAGTGAGTAAGTACAGTAAGAAAAGAAGATAGAATTTCAGCTTTTAGAGTTACTAAAACTTAGAATAAAAAAAAGTTATAATTATTTAGAAAAGTGAGGAAGTACAGTAAGAAAAGAAGATAGAATTTCAGCTTTTAGAGTTACTAAAACTTAGAATAAAAAGAAGTTATAAGTATTTAGAAAAGTGAGGAAATAAAGTAAGAAAAGAAGATAGAATTTCAGCTTTTAGAGTTACTAAAACTTGGAGATAAAAAGAAGTTATAAGTATTTAGAAAAGTGAGGAAGTAAAGTAAGAAAAGAAGGTAGAATTTCAGCTTTTAGAGTTACAAAAACTTAGAATAAAAAGAAGTTATAAGTATTTAGAAAAGTGAGGAAGTAAAGTAAGAAAAGAAGATAGAATTTCAGCTTTTAGAGTTACTAAAACTTAGAATAAAAAGAAGTTATAAGTATTTAGAAAAGTGAGGAAGTAAAGTAAGAAAAGAAGATAGAATTTCAGCTTTTAGAGTTACTAAAACTTAGAATAAAAAAAAGTTATAAGTATTTAGAAAAGTGAGGAAGTAAAGTAAGAAAAGAAGACTGAATTTCAGCTTTTAGAGTTACTAAAACTTAGAATAAAAAAAAGTTATAAGTATTTAGAAAAGTGAGTAAGTACAGTAAGAAAAGAAGATAGAATTTCAGCTTTTAGAGTTACTAAAACTTAGAATAAAAAGAAGTTATAAGTATTTAGAAAAGTGAGTAAGTACAGTAAGAAAAGAAGATAGAATTTCAGCTTTTAGAGTTACTAAAACTTAGAATAAAAAGAAGTTATAAGTATTTAGAAAAGTGAGGAAGTAAAGTAAGAAAAGAAGATAGAATTTCAGCTTTTAGAGTTACTAAAACTTAGAGATAAAAAGAAGTTATAAGTATTTAGAAAAGTGAGTAAGTACAGTAAGAAAAGAAGATAGAATTTCAGCTTTTAGAGTTACTAAAACTTAGAATAAAAAGAAGTTATAAGTATTTAGAAAAGTGAGGAAATAAAGTAAGAAAAGAAGATAGAATTTCAGCTTTTAGAGTTACTAAAACTTAGAATAAAAAGAAGTTATAAGCATTTAGAAAAGTGAGGAAATAAAGTAAGAAAAGAAGATGGAATTAGAGCTTTTAGAGTTAATTTAACTTAGAGATAAAAAGAAGTTATAAGTATTTAGAAAAGCGAAGAATTAAAGTAAGAATAGAAGATAGAATTATAGTTTTTAGAGTTACTAAAACTTAGAATAAAAAGAAGTTATAAGTATTTATAAAAGTGAGGAAGTAAAGTAAGAAAAGTAGATAGAATTAGAGCTTTTAGAGTTACTAAAACTTAGAATAAAAAGAAGTTATAAGTATTTAGAAAAGTGAGGAAGTAAAGTAAGAAAAGAAGATAGAATTTCAGCTTTTAGAGTTACTAAAACTTAGAATAAAAAGAAGTTATAAGTATTTAGAAAAGTGAGTAAGTACAGTAAGAAAAGAAGATAGAATTTCAGCTTTTAGAGTTACTAAAACTTAGAATAAAAAAAAGTTATAATTATTTAGAAAAGTGAGGAAGTAAAGTAAGAAAAGAAGATAGAATTTCAGCTTTTAGAGTTACTAAAACTTAGAATAAAAAGAAGTTATAAGTATTTAGAAAAGTGAGTAAGTACAGTAAGAAAAGAAGATAGAATTTCAGCTTTTAGAGTTACTAAAACTTAGAATAAAAAGAAGTTATAAGTATTTAGAAAAGTGAGGAAGTAAAGTAAGAAAAGAAGATAGATTTCAGCTTTTAGAGAAACTAAAACTTGGAGATAAAAAGAAGTTATAAGTATTTAGAAAAGTGAGGAAGTAAAGTAAGAAAAGAAGGTAGAATTTCAGCTTTTAGAGTTACTAAAACTTAGAATAAAAAGAAGTTATAAGCATTTAGAAAAGTGAGGAAGTACAGTAAGAAAAGAAGATATAATTTCAGCAAGGAAAGTAGATAGAATTAGAGCTTTTAGAGTTAATTAAACTTAGAGATAAAAAGAAGTTATAAGTATTTAGAAAAGTGAGGAAGTAAAGTAAGAAAAGTAGACGAATTAGAGCTTTTAGAGTTACTAAAACTTAGAATAAAAAGAAGTTATAAGTATTTAGAAAAGTGAGGAAGTAAAGTAAGAAAAGAAGATAGAATTTCAGCTTTTAGAGTTACTAAAACTTGGAGATAAAAAGAAGTTATAAGTATTTAGAAAAGTGAGGAAGTAAAGTAAGAAAAGAAGATAGAATTTCAGCTTTTAGAGTTACTAAAACTTAGAATAAAAAAAAGTTATAAGTATTTAGAAAAGTGAGTAAGTACAGTAAGAAAAGAAGATAGAATTTCAGCTTTTAGAGTTACTAAAACTTAGAATAAAAAAAAGTTATAATTATTTAGAAAAGTGAGGAAGTAAAGTAAGAAAAGAAGACTGAATTTCAGCTTTTAGAGTTACTAAAACTTAGAATAAAAAAAAGTTATAAGTATTTAGAAAAGTGAGGAAGTAAAGTAAGAAAAGAAGATAGAATTTCAGCTTTTAGAGTTACTAAAACTTAGAATAAAAAAAAGTTATAATTATTTAGAAAAGTGAGGAAGTAAAGTAAGAAAAGTAGACGAATTAGAGCTTTTAGAGTTACTAAAACTTAGAATAAAAAGAAGTTATAAGTATTTAGAAAAGTGAGTAAGTACAGTAAGAAAAGAAGATAGAATTTCAGCTTTTAGAGTTACTAAAACTTAGAATAAAAAGAAGTTATAAGCATTTAGAAAAGTGAGGAAGTACAGTAAGAAAAGAAGATATAATTTCAGCAAGGAAAGTAGATAGAATTAGAGCTTTTAGAGTTAATTAAACTTAGAGATAAAAAGAAGTTATAAGTATTTAGAAAAGTGAGGAAGTAAAGTAAGAAAAGAAGATAGAATTTCAGCTTTTAGAGTTACTAAAACTTGGAGATAAAAAGAAGTTATAAGTATTTAGAAAAGTGAGGAAGTAAAGTAAGAAAAGAAGATATAATTTCAGCTTTTAGAGTTACTAAAACTTAGAATAAAAAAAAGTTATAAGTATTTAGAAAAGTGAGTAAGTACAGTAAGAAAAGAAGATAGAATTTCAGCTTTTAGAGTTACTAAAACTTAGAATAAAAAAAAGTTATAATTATTTAGAAAAGTGAGGAAGTAAAGTAAGAAAAGTAGACGAATTAGAGCTTTTAGAGTTACTAAAACTTAGAATAAAAAGAAGTTATAAGTATTTAGAAAAGTGAGGAAGTAAAGTAAGAAAAGAAGATAGAATTTCAGCTTTTAGAGTTACTAAAACTTGGAGATAAAAAGAAGTTATAAGTATTTAGAAAAGTGAGGAAGTAAAGTAAGAAAAGAAGATAGAATTTCAGCTTTTAGAGTTACTAAAACTTAGAATAAAAAAAAGTTATAATTATTTAGAAAAGTGAGGAAGTAAAGTAAGAAAAGAAGATAGAATTTCAGCTTTTAGAGTTACTAAAACTTAGAATAAAAAGAAGTTATAAGCATTTAGAAAAGTGAGGAAGTACAGTAAGAAAAGAAGATAGAATTTCAGCAAGGAAAGTAGATAGAATTAGAGCTTTTAGAGTTAATTAAACTTAGAGATAAAAAGAAGTTATAAGTATTTAGAAAAGTGAGGAAGTAAAGTAAGAAAAGTAGACGAATTAGAGCTTTTAGAGTTACTAAAACTTAGAATAAAAAGAAGTTATAAGTATTTAGAAAAGTGAGGAAGTACAGTAAGAAAAGAAGATAGAATTTCAGCTTTTAGAGTTACTAAAACTTAGAATAAAAAGAAGTTATAATTATTTAGAAAAGCGAGGAAATAAAGTAAGAAAAGAAGACGGAATTTCAGCTTTTAGAGTTACTAAAACTTAGAATAAAAAGAAGTTATAAGCATTTAGAAAAGTGAGGAAGTACAGTAAGAAAAGAAGATATAATTTCAGCAAGGAAAGTAGATAGAATTAGAGCTTTTAGAGTTAATTAAACTTAGAGATAAAAAGAAGTTATAAGTATTTAGAAAAGTGAGGAAGTAAAGTAAGAAAAGAAGACAGAATTTCAGCTTTTAGAGTTACTAAAACTTAGAATAAAAAGAAGTTATAAGTATTTAGAAAAGTGAGGAAGTACAGTAAGAAAAGAAGATGGAATTTCAGCTTTTAGAGTTACTAAAACTTAGAATAAAAAGAAGTTATAAGTATTTAGAAAAGTGAGGAAGTAAAGTAAGAAAAGTAGACGAATTAGAGCTTTTAGAGTTACTAAAACTTAGAATAAAAAGAAGTTATAAGTATTTAGAAAAGTGAGGAAATAAAGTAAGAAAAGAAGATAGAATTTCAGCTTTTAGAGTTACTAAAACTTAGAATAAAAAAAAGTTATAATTATTTAGAAAAGTGAGGAAGTAAAGTAAGAAAAGAAGATGGAATTTCAGCTTTTAGAGTTACTAAAACTTAGAATAAAAAAAAGTTATAATTATTTAGAAAAGTGAAGAAGTAAAGTAAGAAAAGAAGACAGAATTTCAGCTTTTAGAGTTACTAAAACTTAGAATAAAAAGAAGTTATAAGTATTTAGAAAAGTGAAGAAGTAAAGTAAGAAAAGAAGACAGAATTTCAGCTTTTAGAGTTACTAAAACTTAGAATAAAAAGAAGTTATAAGCATTTAGAAAAGTGAGGAAGTACAGTAAGAAAAGAAGATATAATTTCAGCAAGGAAAGTAGATAGAATTAGAGCTTTTAGAGTTAATTAAACTTAGAGATAAAAAGAAGTTATAAGTATTTAGAAAAGTGAGGAAGTAAAGTAAGAAAAGTAGACGAATTAGAGCTTTTAGAGTTACTAAAACTTAGAATAAAAAGAAGTTATAAGTATTTAGAAAAGTGAGTAAGTACAGTAAGAAAAGAAGATAGAATTTCAGCTTTTAGAGTTACTAAAACTTAGAATAAAAAAAAGTTATAATTATTTAGAAAAGTGAGGAAGTAAAGTAAGAAAAGAAGATAGAATTTCAGCTTTTAGAGTTACTAAAACTTAGAATAAAAAGAAGTTATAAGCATTTAGAAAAGTGAGGAAGTACAGTAAGAAAAGAAGATATAATTTCGGCAAGGAAAGTAGATAGAATTAGAGCTTTTAGAGTTAATTAAACTTAGTGATAAAAAGAAGTTATAAGTATTTAGAAAAGTGAGGAAGTAAAGTAAGAAAAGAAGGTAGAATTTCAGCTTTTAGATCTACTAAAACTTAGAATAAAAAGAAGTTATAAGTATTTAGAAAAGTGAGTAAGTACAGTAAGAAAAGAAGATAGAATTTGAGCTTTTAGAGTTACTAAAACTTAGAATAAAAAGAAGTTATAAGCATTTAGAAAAGTGAGGAAGTACAGTAAGAAAAGAAGATAGAATTTCAGCAAGGAAAGTAGATAGAATTAGAGCTTTTAGAGTTAATTAAACTTAGAGATAAAAAGAAGTTATAAGTATTTAGAAAAGTGAGGAAGTAAAGTAAGAAAAGAAGACAGAATTTCAGCTTTTAGAGTTACTAAAACTTAGAATAAAAAGAAGTTATAAGTATTTAGAAAAGTGAGGAAGTACAGTAAGAAAAGAAGATAGAATTTCAGCTTTTAGAGTTGCTAAAACTTAGAATAAAAAGAAGTTATAAGCATTTAGAAAAGTGAGGAAGTACAGTAAGAAAAGAAGATATAATTTCAGCAAGGAAAGTAGATAGAATTAGAGCTTTTAGAGTTAATTAAACTTAGAGATAAAAAGAAGTTATAAGTATTTAGAAAAATGAGGAAATAAAGTAAGAAAAGAAGACGGAATTAGAGCTTTTAGAGTTACTAAAACTTAGAATAAAAAAAAGTTATAATTATTTAGAAAAGTGAAGAAATAAAGTAAGAAAAGAAGACAGAATTTCAGCTTTTAGAGTTAATTAAACTTAGTGATAAAAAGAAGTTATAAGTATTTAGAAAAGTGAGGAAGTAAAGTAAGAAAAGAAGACAGAATTTCAGCTTTTAGAGTTACTAAAACTTAGAATAAAAAGAAGTTATAAGTATTTAGAAAAGTGAGGAAGTACAGTAAGAAAAGAAGATAGAATTTCAGCTTTTAGAGTTACTAAAACTTAGAATAAAAAGAAGTTATAAGTATTTAGAAAAGTGAGTAAGTACAGTAAGAAAAGAAGATAGAATTTCAGCTTTTAGAGTTACTAAAACTTAGAATAAAAAGAAGTTATAAGCATTTAGAAAAGTGAGGAAGTACAGTAAGAAAAGAAGATATAATTTCAGCAAGGAAAGTAGATAGAATTAGAGCTTTTAGAGTTAATTAAACTTAGAGATAAAAAGAAGTTATAAGTATTTAGAAAAGTGAGGAAGTAAAGTAAGAAAAGTAGACGAATTTCAGCTTTTAGAGTTACTAAAACTTAGAATAAAAAGAAGTTATAAGTATTTAGAAAAGTGAGGAAGTAAAGTAAGAAAAGAAGATAGAATTTCAGCTTTTAGAGTTACTAAAACTTAGAGATAAAAAGAAGTTATAAGTATTTAGAAAAGTGAGGAAGTAAAGTAAGAAAAGAAGATATAATTTCAGCAAGGAAAGTAGATAGAATTAGAGCTTTTAGAGTTAATTAAACTTAGAGATAAAAAGAAGTTATAAGTATTTAGAAAAGTGAGGAAATAAAGTAAGAAAAGAAGACGGAATTAGAGCTTTTAGAGTTACTAAAACTTAGAATAAAAAAAAGTTATAATTATTTAGAAAAGTGAAGAAATAAAGTAAGAAAAGAAGACAGAATTTCAGCTTTTAGAGTTACTAAAACTTAGAATAAAAAGAAGTTATAAGTATTTAGAAAAGTGAGGAAGTAAAGTAAGAAAAGAAGATAGAATTTCAGCTTTTAGAGTTACTAAAACTTAGAATAAAAAGAAGTTATAAGTATTTAGAAAAGTGAGGAAGTAAAGTAAGAAAAGAAGATAGAATTTCAGCTTTTAGAGTTACTAAAACTTAGAATAAAAAGAAGTTATAATTATTTAGAAAAGTGAGGAAATAAAGTAAGAAAAGAAGATAGAATTTCAGCTTTTAGAGTTACTAAAACTTAGAATAAAAAGAAGTTATAAGTATTTAGAAAAGTGAGGAAGTACAGTAAGAAAAGAAGATGGAATTAGAGCTTTTAGAGTTACTAAAACTTAGAATAAAAAGAAGTTATAAGCATTTAGAAAAGTGAGGAAGTACAGTAAGAAAAGAAGATATAATTTCAGCAAGGAAAGTATAAGATAGAAAAGTGAGGAAGTAGTAAGAAAAGAAGACTTTCAGCTTTTAGAGTTACTAAAACTTAGAGATAAAAAGAAGTTATAAGTATTTAGAAAAGTGAGGAAGTATAGTAAGAAAAGAAGATATAATTTCAGCTTTTAGAGTTACTAAAACTTAGAGATAAAAAGAAGTTATAAGTATTTAGAAAAGTGAGGAAATAAAGTAAGAAAAGAAGACGGAATTTCAGCTTTTAGAGTTTGTATAACTTAGAGATAAAAAGAAGTTATAAGTATTTAGAAAAGTGAGGAAGTAAAGTAAGAAAAGAAGATAGAATTTCAGCTTTTAGAGTTACTAAAACTTAGAATAAAAAGAAGTTATAAGTATTTAGAAAAGTGAGGAAATAAAGTAAGAAAAGAAGATAGAATTTCAGCTTTTAGAGTTACTTAAACTTAGAATAAAAAGAAGTTATAAGTATTTAGAAAAGTGAGGAAATAAAGTAAGAAAAGAAGATAGAATTAGAGCTTTTAGAGTTACTAAAACTTAGAGATAAAAAGAAGTTATAAGTATTTAGAAAAGTGAGGAAGTAAAGTAAGAAAAGAAGACAGAATTTCAGCTTTTAGAGTTTGTATAACTTAGAGATAAAAAGAAGTTATAAGCATTTAGAAAAGTGAGGAAGTAAAGTAAGAAAAGAAGATATAATTTCAGCTTTTAGAGTTACAAAAACTTAGAGATAAAAAGAAGTTATAAGTATTTAGAAAAGTGAGGAAGTAAAGTAAGAAAAGAAGATAGAATTTCAGCTTTTAGAGTTAATTAAACTTAGAGATAAAAAGAAGTTATAAGTATTTAGAAAAGTGAGGAAGTAAAGTAAGAAAAGAAGATATAATTTCAGCAAGGAAAGTAGATAGAATTAGAGCTTTTAGAGTTAATTAAACTTAGAGATAAAAAGAAGTTATAAGTATTTAGAAAAGTGAGGAAGTAAAGTAAGAAAAGAAGATATAATTTCAGCTTTTAGAGTTACTAAAACTTAGAATAAAAAGAAGTTATAAGTATTTAGAAAAGTGAGGAAATAAAGTAAGAAAAGAAGATAGAATTTCAGCTTTTAGAGTTACTAAAACTTAGAGATAAAAAGAAGTTATAAGTATTTAGAAAAGTGAGGAAGTAAAGTAAGAAAAGAAGACAGAATTTCAGCTTTTAGAGTTTGTATAACTTAGAGATAAAAAGAAGTTATAAGCATTTAGAAAAGTGAGGAAGTAAAGTAAGAAAAGAAGATATAATTTCAGCTTTTAGAGTTACTAAAACTTAGAGATAAAAAGAAGTTATAAGTATTTAGAAAAGTGAGGAATCAAAGTAAGAAAAGAAGATAGAATTTCAGCTTTTAGAGTTAATTAAACTTAGAGATAAAAAGAAGTTATAAGTATTTAGAAAAGTGAGGAAGTAAAGTAAGAAAAGAAGATATAATTTCAGCAAGGAAAGTTTTAGAGTTTTAGAGTAATTAAACTTAGAGATAAAAAGAAGTTATAAGTATTTAGAAAAGTGAGGAAGTATAGTAAGAAAAGAAGATATAATTTCAGCTTTTAGAGTTACTAAAACTTAGAATAAAAAGAAGTTATAAGTATTTAGAAAAGTGAGGAAGTAAAGTAAGAAAAGAAGACAGAATTTCAGCTTTTAGAGTTACTAAAACTTAGAATAAAAAGAAGTTATAAGTATTTAGAAAAGTGAGTAAGTACAGTAAGAAAAGAAGATAGAATTTCAGCTTTTAGAGTTACTAAAACTTAGAATAAAAAGAAGTTATAAGTATTTAGAAAAGTGAGGAAATAAAGTAAGAAAAGAAGACGGAATTTCAGCTTTTAGAGTTACTAAAACTTAGAATAAAAAGAAGTTATAAGTATTTAGAAAAGTGAGTAAGTACAGTAAGAAAAGAAGATAGAATTTCAGCTTTTAGAGTTACTAAAACTTAGAATAAAAAGAAGTTATAAGTATTTAGAAAAGTGAGGAAGTAAAGTAAGAAAAGAAGACGGAATTTCAGCTTTTAGAGTTACTAAAACTTAGAATAAAAAGAAGTTATAAGCATTTAGAAAAGTGAGGAAGTACAGTAAGAAAAGAAGATATAATTTCAGCAAGGAATAAAAAGTATAAGATAGAAAAGTTAGAGCTTTTAGAGTTAATTAAACTTAGAATAAAAAGAAGTTATAAGTATTTAGAAAAGTGAGGAAGTAAAGTAAGAAAAGAAGATGGAATTTCAGCTTTTAGAGTTACTAAAACTTAGAATAAAAAGAAGTTATAAGTATTTAGAAAAGTGAGGAAGTAAAGTAAGAAAAGAAGATAGAATTTCAGCTTTTAGAGTTACTAAAACTTAGAGATAAAAAGAAGTTATAAGTATTTAGAAAAGTGAGGAAGTACAGTAAGAAAAGAAGATATAATTTCAGCAAGGAAAGTAGATAGAATTAGAGCTTTTAGAGTTAATTAAACTTAGAGATAAAAAGAAGTTATAAGTATTTAGAAAAGTGAGGAAGTAAAGTAAGAAAAGAAGACAGAATTTCAGCTTTTAGAGTTACTAAAACTTAGAATAAAAAGAAGTTATAAGTATTTAGAAAAGTGAGTAAGTACAGTAAGAAAAGAAGATAGAATTTCAGCTTTTAGAGTTACTAAAACTTAGAATAAAAAGAAGTTATAAGCATTTAGAAAAGTGAGGAAGTACAGTAAGAAAAGAAGATATAATTTCAGCAAGGAAAGTAGATAGAATTAGAGCTTTTAGAGTTAATTAAACTTAGAGATAAAAAGAAGTTATAAGTATTTAGAAAAGTGAGGAAGTAAAGTAAGAAAAGAAGACGGAATTAGAGCTTTTAGAGTTACTAAAACTTAGAATAAAAAGAAGTTATAAGTATTTAGAAAAGTGAGGAAGTAAAGTAAGAAAAGAAGATAGAATTTCAGCTTTTAGAGTTACTAAAACTTAGAATAAAAAGAAGTTATAAGTATTTAGAAAAGTGAGGAAGTAAAGTAAGAAAAGAAGATAGAATTTCAGCTTTTAGAGTTACTAAAACTTAGAATAAAAAGAAGTTATAAGTATTTAGAAAAGTGAGTAAGTACAGTAAGAAAAGAAGATAGAATTTCAGCTTTTAGAGTTACTTAAACTTAGAATAAAAAGAAGTTATAATTATTTAGAAAAGTGAGGAAGTAAAGTAAGAAAAGAAGACGGAATTTCAGCTTTTAGAGTTACTAAAACTTAGAATAAAAAGAAGTTATAAGCATTTAGAAAAGTGAGGAAGTACAGTAAGAAAAGAAGATATAATTTCAGCAAGGAAAGTAGATAGAATTAGAGCTTTTAGAGTTAATTAAACTTAGAGATAAAAAGAAGTTATAAGTATTTAGAAAAGTGAGGAAGTAAAGTAAGAAAAGAAGACAGAATTTCAGCTTTTAGAGTTACTAAAACTTAGAATAAAAAGAAGTTATAAGTATTTAGAAAAGTGAGGAAGTAAAGTAAGAAAAGAAGATAGAATTTCAGCTTTTAGAGTTACTAAAACTTAGAGATAAAAAGAAGTTATAAGTATTTAGAAAAGTGAGGAAGTAAAGTAAGAAAAGAAGATAGAATTTCAGCTTTTAGAGTTACTAAAACTTAGAATAAAAAGAAGTTATAAGTATTTAGAAAAGTGAGGAAGTAAAGTAAGAAAAGAAGATAGAATTTCAGCTTTTAGAGTTACTAAAACTTAGAATAAAAAGAAGTTATAAGTTATTTAGAAAAGTGAGGAAATAAAGTAAGAAAAGAAGATAGAATTTCAGCTTTTAGAGTTAATTAAACTTAGAGATAAAAAGAAGTTATAAGTATTTAGAAAAGTGAGGAAGTAAAGTAAGAAAAGAAGATAGAATTTCAGCTTTTAGAGTTACTAAAACTTAGAATAAAAAGAAGTTATAAGTATTTAGAAAAGTGAGGAAATAAAGTAAGAAAAGAAGACGGAATTTCAGCTTTTAGAGTTACTAAAACTTAGAGATAAAAAGAAGTTATAAGTATTTAGAAAAGTGAGGAAGTAAAGTAAGAAAAGAAGATAGAATTTCAGCTTTTAGAGTTACTAAAACTTAGAATAAAAAGAAGTTATAAGTATTTAGAAAAGTGAGGAAGTAAAGTAAGAAAAGAAGATAGAATTTCAGCTTTTAGAGTTACTAAAACTTAGAATAAAAAGAAGTTATAAGTATTTAGAAAAGTGAGGAAGTAAAGTAAGAAAAGAAGATAGAATTTCAGCTTTTAGAGTTACTTAAACTTAGAGATAAAAAGAAGTTATAAGTATTTAGAAAAGTGAGGAAGTAAAGTAAGAAAAGAAGATAGAATTTCAGCTTTTAGAGTTACTAAAACTTAGAATAAAAAGAAGTTATAAGTATTTAGAAAAGTGAGGAAGTAAAGTAAGAAAAGAAGATATAATTTCAGCTTTTAGAGTTACAAAAACTTAGAGATAAAAAGAAGTTATAAGTATTTAGAAAAGTGAGGAAGTAAAGTAAGAAAAGAAGATATAATTTCAGCTTTTAGAGTTTGTAAAACTTAGAGATAAAAAGAAGTTATAAGTATTTAGAAAAGTGAGGAAGTAAAGTAAGAAAAGAAGATATAATTTCAGAAAGGAAAGTAGATAGAATTAGAGCTTTTAGAGTTAATTAAACTTAGAGATAAAAAGAAGTTATAAGTATTTAGAAAAGTGAGGAAGTATAGTAAGAAAAGAAGATATAATTTCAGCTTTTAGAGTTACTAAAACTTAGAATAAAAAGAAGTTATAAGTATTTAGAAAAGTGAGGAAGTAAAGTAAGAAAAGAAGATAGAATTTCAGCTTTTAGAGTTACTAAAACTTAGAATAAAAAGAAGTTATAAGTATTTAGAAAAGTGAGTAAGTACAGTAAGAAAAGAAGATAGAATTTCAGCTTTTAGAGTTACTAAAACTTAGAATAAAAAGAAGTTATAAGTATTTAGAAAAGTGAGGAAATAAAGTAAGAAAAGAAGACGGAATTTCAGCTTTTAGAGTTACTAAAACTTAGAATAAAAAGAAGTTATAAGCATTTAGAAAAGTGAGGAAGTACAGTAAGAAAAGAAGATATAATTTCAGCAAGGAAAGTAGATAGAATTAGAGCTTTTAGAGTTACTAAAACTTAGAATAAAAAGAAGTTATAAGTATTTAGAAAAGTGAGGAAGTATAGTAAGAAAAGAAGATATAATTTCAGCTTTTAGAGTTACTAAAACTTAGAATAAAAAGAAGTTATAAGTATTTAGAAAAGTGAGGAAGTAAAGTAAGAAAAGAAGATAGAATTTCAGCTTTTAGAGTTACTAAAACTTAGAATAAAAAGAAGTTATAAGTATTTAGAAAAGTGAGGAAGTAAAGTAAGAAAAGAAGATAGAATTTCAGCTTTTAGAGTTACTAAAACTTAGAATAAAAAGAAGTTATAAGTATTTAGAAAAGTGAGGAAGTACAGTAAGAAAAGAAGATAGAATTTCGAGCAAGGAAAGTTTTAGAGCTTTTAGAGTTAATTAAACTTAGAATAAAAAGAAGTTATAAGTATTTAGAAAAGTGAGGAAGTAAAGTAAGAAAAGAAGATAGAATTTCAGCTTTTAGAGTTACTAAAACTTAGAATAAAAAGAAGTTATAAGTATTTAGAAAAGTGAGGAAGTACAGTAAGAAAAGAAGATAGAATTTCAGCTTTTAGAGTTACTAAAACTTAGAATAAAAAGAAGTTATAAGCATTTAGAAAAGTGAGGAAGTACAGTAAGAAAAGAAGATATAATTTCAGCAAGGAAAGTTAGAGCTTTTAGAGTTACTTAAACTTAGAGATAAAAAGAAGTTATAAGTATTTAGAAAAGTGAGGAAGTAAAGTAAGAAAAGAAGATAGAATTTCAGCTTTTAGAGTTACTAAAACTTAGAATAAAAAGAAGTTATAAGTATTTAGAAAAGTGAGGAAGTAAAGTAAGAAAAGAAGATAGAATTAGAGCTTTTAGAGTTACTAAAACTTAGAATAAAAAGAAGTTATAAGTATTTAGAAAAGTGAGGAAGTACAGTAAGAAAAGAAGATATAATTTTGAAAAGTGAGGAAGTAAAGTAAGAAAAGAAGACAGAATTTCAGGAAAGTAGATAGAATTAGAGCTTTTAGAGTTAATTAAACTTAGAGATAAAAAGAAGTTATAAGTATTTAGAAAAGTGAGGAAGTAAAGTAAGAAAAGAAGATAGAATTTCAGCTTTTAGAGTTTTAGAGTAAAAACTTAGAGATAAAAAGAAGTTATAAGTATTTAGAAAAGTGAGGAAAGTAAAGTAAGAAAAGAAGATAGAATTAGAGCTTTTAGAGTTACTAAAACTTAGAGATAAAAAGAAGTTATAAGTATTTAGAAAAGTGAGGAAGTATAGTAAGAAAAGAAGATATAATTTCAGCTTTTAGAGTTACTAAAACTTAGAATAAAAAGAAGTTATAAGTATTTAGAAAAGTGAGGAAGTAAAGTAAGAAAAGAAGATAGAATTTCAGCTTTTAGAGTTACTAAAACTTAGAATAAAAAGAAGTTATAAGTATTTAGAAAAGTGAGGAAGTAAAGTAAGAAAAGAAGATAGAATTTCAGCTTTTAGAGTTACTAAAACTTAGAATAAAAAGAAGTTATAAGTATTTAGAAAAGTGAGGAAGTAAAGTAAGAAAAGAAGATAGAATTTCAGCTTTTAGAGTTACTAAAACTTAGAGATAAAAAGAAGTTATAAGTATTTAGAAAAGTGAGGAAGTAAAGTAAGAAAAGAAGATAGAATTTCAGCTTTTAGAGTTACTAAAACTTAGAATAAAAAGAAGTTATAAGTATTTAGAAAAGTGAGGAAGTAAAGTAAGAAAAGAAGATAGAATTTCAGCTTTTAGAGTTACTAAAACTTAGAATAAAAAGAAGTTATAAGTATTTAGAAAAGTGAGGAAGTAAAGTAAGAAAAGAAGATAGAATTTCAGCTTTTAGAGTTACTAAAACTTAGAGATAAAAAGAAGTTATAAGTATTTAGAAAAGTGAGGAAGTAAAGTAAGAAAAGAAGATAGAATTTCAGCTTTTAGAGTTACTAAAACTTAGAATAAAAAGAAGTTATAAGTATTTAGAAAAGTGAGGAAGTACAGTAAGAAAAGAAGATAGAATTTCAGCTTTTAGAGTTACTAAAACTTAGAATAAAAAGAAGTTATAAGCATTTAGAAAAGTGAGGAAGTACAGTAAGAAAAGAAGATAGAATTTCAGCTTTTAGAGTTACTAAAACTTAGAGATAAAAAGAAGTTATAAGTATTTAGAAAAGTGAGGAAGTAAAGTAAGAAAAGAAGATAGAATTTCAGCTTTTAGAGTTACTAAAACTTAGAATAAAAAGAAGTTATAAGTATTTAGAAAAGTGAGGAAGTAAAGTAAGAAAAGAAGATAGAATTTCAGATTTTAGAGTTACTAAAACTTAGAATAAAAAGAAGTTATAAGTATTTAGAAAAGTGAGGAAGTAAAGTAAGAAAAGAAG
>CAMPDV010002876.1:0-61411 GCA_946699065.1 Loxodes magnus | reverse complement strand
GAAATTAATTAAATAATTCTATATATATTTAAAAAATTTAGAAGCAAAAAAGTTATAAAATTAAATTAAAATCAATTTCATGCGAAATTATAAATTATAAGTGTCTAGATAAAACACGTTTCTATATATTGATGTACATTATTTAAATATAGCTTTATAGAAAAATTATTTCTAAACTTTAGATTTATTTTTCACTACTTTTCTCTAATATCTAAAAATTAAAACTAGTTTAGTTTTTAATTTATTAATCTCTCTTTATTTAATACGATACATTTTTTTATTGGCTATATTCCATTCAATGCTTAAATAAAAAAATTATTTAATTAATTTTATTTATTAATTTACTTTTCCTTTCTAAATCTAAATTTTTAATTAAATAAATATATTGGATTATAGAGCGCATAGCACTCTCGTTGGCGCACAGCTCTTTATATTAATTTTATTTAATGTTGAAAAAAAAATTTATGGGTCTCTCTATCCTTGTTTTCTCTTCTTGCAGTACGTCCCTGTAATTTTTCCTTCCAAAGCATAGAATGCAATATGTGATTACGGATTTTTCCTGACATATGATGAAGAAAGTTTATTCTTGGCATTCAGAGTTCTCCAGCTTGTCGAATCTTCCTTCTCTTGTTATTGATTTCTCTTCCTCCGATTTATCCTCCGTGTTCATTTTTTAGTTGCCTTGCTGGGGCTTCCAAGCAGCATCTGAAGAAAAGGGTTTTCCACCCTATTTTAATAAAATATAGAACATTATTTTAAATTTATAGTGCAACCTTATTAAATATCTTAGATTATTATATATTATATAAATAAATAGGAAGCAGCAATCCTCCAACTGAAACTGACTTAAACTATGGTACCAGGAGCATCCCATAGATGAAGAACTAGCCAAGGGAAGAGAAGACAAGATCGAAGAGGCATCAAGTAGCATTGATGACGAAAGATGCCAGATACTAAAGTCTCTTAGGGTAGCTTTCCGATCGCTGTCCTATAGAAGACAAAACTCACAAGGGAATGCTAGCACTGTGGAAGACTTCAACAAGGAATTTTTTAACTTTAAAAATCTTTATTAAAGAGCAGCGCACCATTGAGGTGCTACACGCTCTATAATTTCATTTGTTTATTTATATAATTTATTTTATATTTTTAGAATTACAAAATTAAATATAAATTAATTAATAGGGATAAAGAAGGTGGGGCTGAGATTGATAACCATAAAATCTTTAGCTTTGTTGATGAACTCAAGCTTCTATCCTTTCGCTCATAAGGTCCCTGGTTAGAGTCAATCCCTACAAGTGAACAAATCTTTTTGGCTATCTACTCTTACTAGTGGTTTGAAGTCTGTCGGTCCATAGTTATAGGACTTCCTGTCTGAAGCTTGTTGGATTAAGCAACAGGATATCCACGTTATATACATTAAGAGTATGCCTTGTGCCGTTGAAAATGGAAAGGAGCTTCCAGTCCCTCGAAAATGAAACCTCTAAGTTAATTTAATTTAATAAAAATAAATAATTTAACAAATTTTAAAGATTTTCCTATAAATAAAGTTATCTGTTTATTAAGTTCATACACTTTTTCTCTTATAAAATAGTGTGTAAGCATTTTATTCTGGAATTTCTTTTGCTTTTTCACCTAACTATCATTGAAATTATATCACTATTCCTCTACTTTCGCATATGCTTTGTAATGACCTCCTTTCACTGATCCTAAATGAATGTTCACTGCATATAAATCATAAATAGTAGATTTTTTATAGGTTTTAGATAAATATTTCCTAACATCTAGCTCTTCAGGATATTCCACTTCCTTCT
Source organism: Loxodes magnus (assembly GCA_946699065.1). Classification (NCBI taxonomy): domain Eukaryota; phylum Ciliophora; class Karyorelictea; order Loxodida; family Loxodidae; genus Loxodes; species Loxodes magnus. The sequence goes on along the minus strand of CAMPDV010002876.1, from coordinate 59,600 downwards.
CTATTTTTTTAAATTAAGTTCCTATTTACTTAAATCTCTTTAATTATATCATAAATATTTCAGGAATATTATGCATTTTTATAGTCTTCATTCCGTTAACATGCTTTTTACAAGAGGAACAGTAAAACTGATTGTCACCTTTCAAATATTCAGTTTATTCTTGCTGATTAAAACAATCATAAAGAGTAATTTTAGAAGTAGGGACTTTATTAATGTTTTAGAATACTAAATTTCTCTTTTCTATGTTATTTATAAATTATTTAACATTAGACTTAAAATTTATTTTTATACTAAAGTGACTTAGTTAGAGTAAATTTTCAATTGTGTCATCTAAATTGTAGTCAATAAAATGACCATCTTTACATTAGTTAGTTTACTTACAGAAGATACAGCTTTATTAACTTGAGATACCTTTCAATAGAGGTGTGACATCTTCATTTAAGCTTTATAATATTTTTTGCTCATTTAAATCTGATATTAATAGTATTTCGAAAAGTTTCTCCTTTTTCATTTTTTTACATTCAAATGAATTATAAAAATAAATGAAGTAAATATTCTAATAGAGATTAGAAATATTTGATTATCTGCCAATATCATAAAATTTCAGGTATTCCTATCATTTTATACTAACTACCACTTCATTTTTTTTTCTCAATATAGAACTGAATGAAAGTTCTATATTCATTTTCTTTTTTAGGATATATTTCATAAGCATAAATCACTTTATTTTATATACTCTAAATATTAGAGGCAATTTTAGCTTCAGGACTTTCTTATCATGTTCTATTAAAATGATTTTTTATTATTTAATCATTTCATCCAAACTTTATTAAATTTCCTATTTTAATATGATATTATCTCAATATGCTTTTCAAATATTTATGGTACTAAGTACATTTTGAAATCTTTACTCGCTTCAGGGATTTCCACACAGAATACTGCAAAAGGGTCAAAAATTACTGATTCTCTATTACAATTTTAGCATTATAATGCTGATTTAATTTATCCATGCATTAGATCTACTATCTTCGAGTCGTTTCTCTTTTTATATCTATCTCAACTCTTTTGTGAAACTATTTCATCCGGTCTTCCATCACTTGATTCTCCTTCAATATAATTTTTAGTTGCGACTTTGTTTAAATCTTCATGAAGAGCATCTAGAAGAAAATTAATAAACTGCTAAGAATCATGTTACTATCCTTCTGTTAACTAAGGAGCATATTTAAGAAGAGCTTTTCTAAAACTATAAGGATTTATATTTCCATGGTTTTAACTAATCATCTACTTTACTAGCTTCGCAAACTCTATAGTTATTACTCCTTTTGTGCCTTAAGGATTATTAATATTTAATTCTCTTTTCCATTATTTAGATAGAAAATAGGATACTAAAGGAATAGTATGAAGAAGACATTATAAGCCTGAATTCATAAAGCATGCATTTCCTAAATTTTATAATCCTACTAAGCTTTTTAAGCATATATGTAAAGAATCTTTCTTAGAACATTTTGAGAGCATCATTACTTAGAGTTACATTATTAGCACTCATATTAAATTTCAAGCTACTTGCAGAATTGGCATGCATCTTTGATGATTCAATTATTTCCTTATTCTACCATTAAAATAGAGGAGCTTTCTATTTATGCTTCTTAGAAAGTTAAGTCGAAATTTGTAATTTTATTAAAAGGAAGTTTAGAAATATGAATAGTATCAGAGTACGTATTAAATAGTTCTAAAAGGGTCTATATTTTCTATTTGAAATTTAAGTTTTCAAACTTTGAAATTTGTTTGCTTAAAGTACTAAATAAAAACTATTAAATTGGTTATTTTTAAAAGCCAGACACTTGAAGAATATGCGAGACTTTTAATTCACGAATATTACACTAATTAGTTATATCTTATTTTAAGTTCAAAATTTCGTTTAACTGCTTCGTCCAAATTCTAATGAATTAGAATATCATCTTCAATTTTTATAATTTAACTTGATAACTAATGTTCATAACTTTCTTATTAATGCTATAATGGAGCATTCTATTATTTTTTTTGCATTAGTTCTGTTACTTTTTAGACTATTTTAATCATCATTTTTATTACTTTATTATTATTCATTTATTTCGTCTATATTATGATAAATGGTACTATCATCTTATTCTTATTATTAATGATCTACATGGTTTAATGTTACAAATAGCTCCTTTAATTTATTTTCTACTTCACTCAATATTCTTTATTCCATTTATTAAACTATTGATTCTTATAATGGGTAGAATTAAAAGATTTAGGACTAAACGTTAACTAGTTATAGTTAGACTTTATCAATTTTCTTATTTTTATCTTCTATGTTTTAAGTTGATTACATAGCTGAATAGATTGATTCCTTTATTGTATTAATAGTACTTGATATTTCTTAAGATTATTATCAAATTAGTTTAGTCTAGCTATTGATAAATGCTGTTATTAGTTTAATTAAGTTATTTATTAATTATTTGCTTAATTTTACTTGCTATAATTTCATGCTTTAAAACTACATTTCTATTGCTTCCATTCAAGCTATCTTTTATATTATCTAATTATGTTCTTCTATTTCCTCGATTGACTGTTTTTATTTCATTTCTTATAATAGATTATCTAATCTTGTTTAGTATATCTGATTATATGGCTAGTGAAGGTTATTAAAGCAATCTGTACAAGCTTTTATATTTAAACCAATAGAATCTTCTTTAATTAGCTACTCTTGCCTTTCAAGTTTACTAATCCCTTTTGTTCTTTTCCTATTCTAATTAAAGTTCTAATAATCTATATTGTTTACGTTTATCAGTTCTTAATAACTTCTGCTTTATATACTTTAGTGGTTATTTTTCTAGAATATGAAATAATTACAAATAAGGCATTATCAGTTATCACATTTATACTATCTCTAGAATTTCTCTTAACTCTTTTAATCTCCACAAAAAGAACACCTAAGTCCCATTTAATTTATAAGCTAAATATTAAACTAATTAAATATAACTACTTTTAGCAATTACTTCTAACTAACCTTTTAATATTTTAGAGTCTAGTAATTTAAACAAAATACTTTAAAAATTAAATTACAATGTAATAGCCTAGTGAAAAGTTAAATTTAATTTTGATAAGATTAAATGTTTAAAATGAAGAATCATCTAAATAAAGTAAATAAAATAATATTCTATTTTAATTAGTTTTAGCTAAAGAAATACTGTAACTAGGAAAATAATTAATCTGGATTACATTTCTTTTAATTTAGGAGTATAATATTAATATTTTATTGTATCTTAGAATCTGAATTTCTAAAGAATAAGAAAAATGGAGGAAGCAAGATTAATAAGTATAGAGATTGAAATAAAAATGGAGTAAATCTGACAAGAATTTTAATAAAGTGGCGGTGTTCCAATGGAAATAAAGTAAAGAATAAACAGAAATAAAAAAAATAAAATCAGAAAGCTTTGCTATATCTGTGAAAGTCGAGGGCATATATGATGTAAATCTTCGAAGCAAGAGAAAAAAATGGAATCTGAAATCAATCTGACGGAAGACAACAACTTTCTTTCCATTGAGCGGTCGAAAGTTCTTACGGAGAAAACAAAAAGCACTGGATGCAAGCCTATTCACAATTAGAAAAAGAAACTCTTCAAACTTTAAAATTTTTCAAACTTCTAGTCGAAAGGTAAGGTTTGGTTGAACTTAATTACTTTATTAATTAAAACTTCTAATTTTTGAAAAAGATCATAAAAAAGTGCTGAATATTATTATTCTCTAGTAATAAAAGTTAAAATAAATAAAATAATTTTATAGGTTAATTATTAAATAGGAAGAAAGAGTAGAGTACAATTTTGTGTTGATGCAAAAAAGAAGAAAGTTTGAGTTTTAATGTTTCATTTAAAAATGGAAAATTATAATAATCCTAATGATATTGCTCTATTTAATTAAGAAGTGAATAAATAATAATTTATTAATAAAAATAAAATGGCATCTTAGAAAAAATATACCCCTCCAGCAAAACCTAATAACTTTTAGCAGGATGTGGTCAATGATTTTTACCTCCTTTAGATGGAAAATCAAAATTTAGCAAAGGCTGTAAGTAATTTATCAACAAATTTAAGATTTGATTTACAGAATGAATTTTTAAAATCTAAAAATTCAATTTTAAGATAGGAGTTAGATATAAATCAGTTCAGGTAGCAAATTTAAGGAAGAATCGTTTAGACAGAATATATCATGAAGGAAATTTGGAATTTTGGAAACTGTAGACTGTAAACCAGAACAATTCTAATAATTTAACGATACAACAAAAACCTCTTACATAAGAGACTACCTACCTAAGAATAATGGCATGCTAATTCTGCAAGTGGTTAGAGTATAAAGTACAGAGTTGCTATTAATTTCAATAGAAATAAAAGAGAATAGTAGAAAAATAAAAGTAAGGAATATTTAAAATATACTTCACAATAGATCGGTTATCTCATAGAAAAAATTAAAGTTAAATAAATAAATTAAAAAAATGATTATAGAGCGCGTAGCACCTCATTGGCGCGCAGCTCTTTCAATATTAATATTTAATATTAAGAAAAATGTTCTCATGTTTCTTGTTAAAATTCTAGAAGTCCAACAAGTCATGTTAGCTTCTCAAAATGGGGAATCTTCTTATTAAAAATTATTCTTAAATCCTGAGTCAACTGCTTCAGTTCTTCTTGAATAAGTTCCAAATAAAAATTAGTTGTTAAGACGGTATATAGAAGGCCTGTCAATCAAAATTTCATACTGCTAGAAAGAAACCTCGGGGTAAGTTAAGCATGTCTCAACGGAGCTTATCTACCCTTCCCCGTGGTGACAATTAGTGCGAGATTACTCGCAATGCAGTATAAACTGCACCATATTACCTACTCGTTTTTCTGACGCAGCCAACATAATTTTATATAATTTAATAAAGAAACTAACCTATATTCAAAAAGCAGTTAATGAATTTAATAAAAAGGATTGCGATTTTACTTCCATGAAAAATTTTAAAATCATCAAGAGATAAAAAGAGAACTTCGAAAAAATTTGAAATTAATACTTTTATTTAACACTAAATTCTATAAGAGCTGCACACCATTGAGATGCTACTTTCTCTATAATATTTTTTAATTTAAAAGTTAATTAAATAAATCTTAACATTAAAAAATATATAAAACCCACTAAAAAAATGTTTTTAAATATAATTTATTATATTAAATGCTAGTTAAAAATAAAATTTTAAAGTTCACATTTATATTATGAATAATGATTAATTACAATTTTATAAAGTTAAAAAATATTATAACTATTTTATTATTTTTAAATATTAAACTTATTAGTTTCTATTATACTATTATTCTATTTTATTTTAATTATAAATATTTAGGTTTTCATATGTTTTATATTGCATTGAAGATTTGTGAAATAATAATAATAAAATAATGTGAATCCTCTATTTTTAGATCATATCGGTTTTAGTTTATTAAAAAATCAATATAAAACCTTGATAAAGTGCAACTCCGAAAATTTTATTACAATTTTTTTATCTATTTTCATTCTTTTTTCATAAGGTTTATTAGCTAATAATTTGCCTAAATTTTATAAATTTATCTTATAATCTTTAAAAAAGAACGTCAAACACGATCAAAAATTATTTGTCCTTAAATTTTCATTTATTTTCTGGATAAAATCAGCATCTTTTTATTCTATAAATTATTTCCATTTTTCATCAAAATCTTTAATCATATTAGCATTAGCATTTTTTCTTAACTTCTGTACTTCATAAAAATGTTGGCCTACAATGTAATCCAATAATCCACTCTTGCATAATTGGTTGCCCTTTGAATAATTGGTGTTCACTTATTTGAGTAAATATTCAAGTTGTTCTTAGGCTAAAATAAAGATCTTAAGAAGTTGAAAATCGACACTAACAAACTATTGTTCCAGGATATCGCATCAACTACAAAATGTTTTTGTCACTAGTCGGTAGGAGATTATTTTTCTTCCAATAAAGTCACACTTAAAACTTTTTAGAAGTATAATTAATAATAGACTGAATTAAGATTTATAACAATTTATTTAGAATTTATCCATCTTTTAAATCAAATCTAACCTAATAATTACAATAAGGCTAGTTTTTAATTAAAAATATTTAATTGTAATTGATATTACTTGCATCATCAGATTAGATCATTGCTTAGAATATATTCTTGAATTCGTCCCTCCTAGTTTTTAACTTGCTCTAGAATTTGCGTATATCATTCTGTTTGCCTATCTTCTTCTGTTGTATTAACCATTAGTCTTATTCACCATTATTTAAGGCTCGAGATCAATCTTCATCCTATAAACTGCTCAATCATCTCTACATTATATCTTATTCTTTCTTTTTCTTATTGACTGTCTGTCTCTTTCATGACTGCTCTTTGATCTTCCTAAAGGCATCACAATTCCTCCATAGATGCAGTATATTAATGCATTAATAGCCCTCTGTCATTACTTTAGGTGTTTTCAAGATTTTTTCCATTTCCTATTTAGTTTATTTAATTTCCATTCTGTATATAGCTATCATTTTATCAGATTGATTTTGTTGGCTTTAGAAGTTCTTCTAACTCTGAATAATTTTTTCAATTTATTAATTTTATTCTTGGATCTACTAAACTCGGTAGTTATCTTGGCTAAATTACTTTCTTTAGTAATTCCAAAAAGAGTCTAGTTCTCTCCCATGATTTGCCGACCCCAGCTAAAATCTCTTACAGCCCGTTGCTAGATCTGCTCAACTAGCTTCTCGTTCTCCTTATGAAATTTTCTTACCTTTTCCTGGAGGTTTAGAACCACTTTGATGAGCTACTCCATGCGCATCTGGCCAGAAGTGTTAAATTCAAAAACCTCCTGGTGAAGGGTAGATTTTAGCTGTTTCCTAGGTTACTTCTACGATGTTGGCATTGCGGCATGTGTCGTTTTTTGGTAGCCTTTCTGTTCCTCATAACTTTGCTATGTGTCTTGCTACTATTTCTTAGGTACAGGGAAGAATCCCTTTCTGAAGTTCTGCCTTATTTAATTTTTTTAATTAAAACTATTTAACACTAAAGTAAAGTACAACAAATAAAATTCATCTGAATTAAATGACTAGGATGGTTTCGATCAGTTGTGCGAATAGTTTATGCGGATGCCATTATATAAATGGATAAATGCATATTTCTCAGCCTTACATCATACACTCAAGTTCATTTAAATATATGAATCATTTGAGTTTCACATTATTTCTAGTAACATTTTTCAGAAAACAAGGATAAAAAGCATAGTGAGAATTTGCTATCCACCCGGATCAACTTATCTACTGTTTTCTGTAAATTTTTCATTACTTATTATTATACTATGATTTGGTAGGAATTTCCCCTTCATTGTTGATAGTATCCAAGTTAAATTATAGCTTCCTCATTTTGCTTTTCCTAACTTGACAGTGATGATATTTGCATAAAATCCAAGTCTGAGTCTGGATTGGAGAAGAAAAACTAAGGGTCTTGAAGACGAACTTTCATAAATACCTAATCTGCAGCTTCACTCTATATATCCAGATGAGAACATAATGATGCATAAGACTGGATTTCTGTTCATATTAATTACTTAAAAAAGATATCAAGCTCACCGACTTGAATCCAAACTACAAGTAAGTCTTACTCATCTCTTCAACATATTTCTTCTAACATTAATAATAATTAAAAAAGTTTTCAATGAAATAAATCCGAAGCTTCATATTCTTTTAAAACCGAAAAATATATAACTAATAAGAATTAAATTTTTTATTAAATAACATAAAACATTTACATTTGACTATAAAGTTATTAATATAAGATATATATTTAATAAAATATTTATATAAAATTAACTTATTTGAGTACATAATTCCTTTAATTAGTATCTTTATTCTTGTTTATTTCCATGTTTCTCCAATATTATTTTTAACCTTTTAGAATTAAAAAATTTAGCATTTTATATAGGTAATTAAATATTAATATTTTTATATTTATTTGATTGCTTTAGTGAACCTTCTTGATAATATGACTAAAATAATATTATATTGAGATTGGTTAATGCACCAACTAACTTATAATAATAAATAAATAAGATTAGAGAGAGTGTATCATCTCAATGGAGCGCAGTTCTTTAATAAAGATTTATAAAGTAAAAAATTCGTTTCTGAAGTCTTCCACAGTGCTAGCATCCTTTATGAGTCTCGTCTTTAAAGGGCGTGATCGGAGTGTTCCCTAAAAAGTCTTAGTATCTGGCATCTTTCATCAATAACATTACTTGATACCTCTTTAGTCTTTGTTTTCTCTCGTGTCTCTAACCAAGATTGCTGTTCGGTTCTTCGCCCATGGGTACTTCCTAGTATCAGATCTTGAATCAATATAAGTTGGATAATCACTCCTCCCTATTTATTTTTATATAGCAGCTTTTGTACTTAAGAATTAAAACTTATATAATTTAATTAATTTCTAATACATGCAAATATACTTTTAATTGGATTAAATTGATAAAACTACATTAAATGATTACAATAAAAGTAAATAGGTAAATACTTATCTTTTATAAAAAAAAGTTATAAACTTTAGCTTCAAACAAAAATAATCTAAATAATAGCTAAATAAATAATAATTATTTAAGAAAATGGTAGAGCTATAGTATTTATATTACAGTTTAAAAGATTAATTAGAGATCATTTTTTTTTAATTATCATAATTACTTCAATTAAAATTAATTTTAGTCACCAGAAAAATAAATTGGATCTTAAAAATTAATATTATTGATATAAATTATTTTCTTATATATTTTAAATATTTTATATCATTATATATTGTAGATAAGAAGTAAGTATTAACAAGTTAAAAATATTAAAATGATTTGTATTAATAATTTTAAAATAAAGTTTATTATAATTTATCAAAATAGTTTATTTAAGAGTGCGAAATAATTCGACTCTTTTAAAAGTTTTTATTAGAAACATCTTCTCAAATTTAATTTTCTGAAGCGATGCAAGTTTCAAGTTTAACCTATTTAAGCATTTAGATCTCTTGAGCTTGGCAAATCCTTCATCAGAAAAATATCTTGCATCTTCAGATTTTTCTACTAAAATTTATCCTTCAGAAGCGCTCAATTCTAAAGGAATTGTTAGGCCTTTAAGCAGCTTCCAAGGAAAGAGCTAGCACCTATTTAAATTAAATCATATAAATAAATATATTAAAAGTGATACCACCATTGATAGATTCACTACTATTTCTATTCTTGCAACTCTTGATTCTCACTATCTTTTATTTTTTTAATTATCGTATAGTGTTTTTTTCTCCTTTTTTAAAAACAAAAATAATTTTTCTCTTTTCGCTAAATTCTTGAAATTCTTTCCGAAGGCTCGAGTTAGAAGGGAATAAAGGTAATTCCATTCTTATGTTAATTATGACAATTGAATTAAATTCTTATACGTAAAAATTTTTATAATCTCAGTTATGTATTTAGATATTTTGCAACTCCTGTCAAAATTAAAAACATATGAAGACAGGAGATTTCTGATACCTGAATTTCGGTACCTTTACCCCAAGCACTGATAATAAAATATTTATCAGCTTCTCGTACCGCTTGAGAAAGCCCTCAAATAAATATGGCTTATCTTGCCAAGGACAAGTTCATAATTACCTATAATTACAGGCATCTTTTACAAGAGTACTCATAACAAAGTCTACACAACACCAGATTCCCTACTTGAGTAAATAGAATTAGCCTTCCATTTTCATAAAAAGTAAGCAATAATATAAGCACATAATATAGCAATACAATCAATTTAATAATAATTACATCCTAAAGTATTTATTTAACTAGCAACATATCACAGCTATTTAAGTAACTTGAATAAGCTTATATTTATATTAATTAAAATATTTACTTTTGCTTCTTAATTTAATAAATTAAGAATCTATTCTAATTATAGTGTATGCATAGTAGCATAAAAAATGGAATCTTATAAATTTGGATATAGCAGTTGATGATTGATAAGAAGAAAATTAAGAATAAATATTAAATTATATTATTTAATTTTAATAGTTATTATATACATTTTTTAATTTAAAGGTATATTTATTTCAAATAAAAAATGGATGGTCAACTTTCTAAAGAATAAGAAACTAAGTAGTCACTTTAGAAATAGCAATTTGAAATAAATTCAGATAACCAATGTAAAAGATCAGATTCGAAGAAATAAAATAAACTAAAATAGCTAATAAAAAAGTTAAACTCATTAAATCCAAATTGTTCTATTTAACTAAACAAAAAGGAGTTCTCTCTTTTTTCTAGTTAATCCAACTAAAAACTCTAAATTCGTTTTAATTAATTCCCACCTGAATTTTTTAGTATAAATAGACCATCAGATAAAAGCTTAGAATAGTATTGAAATAAGATAAAATCTGATTATTATTCTAAATTTACCTAACCGTTATTCTTAAAAACTTACTTTGTGTTTCAAGTTGACTATCTTTAAGTGAGATTCGTCAACGAAAGAGAGAAAATATTTTTAGCCAATTGTATTAAGAAATCTCCATCTATTTTATCTCCTTTTTTATTTAACTTTAGCTTTGTATCCTATAATTTTGGAAGATTAATCCTATTAGTATCGTAGACTATTTAATAATGAATTTCGATGACATTCTATATAAAAATTTTCTATATGTTATAAGTACTTTTTGCCAACCTTAAATATTTCCAAAAATACATTGATAATTTTAAACTGAAGAGGAGGTAAAAATTAATAAAAATGAGCTATTTAAAATCCAAATTTAGAAAATTAAAAATCTAATAAAAATTAAGAAAAAAGCAGTTAAGATGAGCAGAAATAATAGCATTAAAAAGTAGTACAAGTTCAGATTCTAGTAGGATTAGATAATTTAGGTAATACATGCTATATGAATTCAGGACTATAATGTTTGCTGCATACTGTTCCTTTAGTATAATATTTTCTATCGGATAACTGATAAAAAGATCTTAATAAAGAAAATCGTTTTGGTACTTTTGGAGTTTTGGCATAAGAGTTTTATAATCTAATTTAGTAAACTCATAAGTAACATAAAGGAAGCTTTAGTCCTTCTAAGTTTTAATAAAAAATTCTTCAATTTGCTCCATAGTTTACTGAAGGCTAGTAACATGATTCTTAACAGTTTATTAACTTTCTACTTTGATGCTCTACATGAAGATTTAAATAAAATCACAAATAAACCTTATATTGAAGGAAAACCAAGCGATGGAAGACCAGACGAAGAGGTTTCACAAGAATGTTGGGAAAGGTATAAAAAGAGAAACGACTCGAAGATAGTAGATATAATGCATGGATAGACTAAATCTTCCCTAAGATGTTCTTAGTGTAATTGAGAATCAGTGATATTTGATCCATTAGCTATATTTTGTGTAGAAATTCCTAAAAATAATAAAAATATGATAATAGTAAATTTTATACCTTAAGAAATCTAGAATCCCTCTATAATAAATAAAGTTGAATATCTCTAATGCGGAAAGCTTAAGGGAATAAATTTAAGAAAAGTTTAATATTCCTAACGTATTAATTGTTACAAGTAACAATGTTAATAGCATTTAAACTTATCAACTTCTAAAAAACATAAATATAGTAGATAATAAGCAATTTATTCTAGCTTATGAAATAAGTAAATAAGGCAAAGAAAGCGATTAAAATCTCTATACAACAATGCTATAGTTTTAACATTTATAAAATTATTTATTTTGATTAAAACTAAATTTAAAATAGGAATACCGGAAATTATAGAGGTAAAAAAGTCATTAAAAGAAGGAGAACTTTTTGATTTTATTTAAAATAAGTACATAAAAGGAAGCTCCGAAGATTCAGAATATTAGAATAATTCCTTTGAGATAAGAATTATAAGTCAAAATAGAGAAAGCTTTATACTAACCAGTTTAAATTAAGAAGAATAAATAGAGTAAAATACCTAAAAATCATAAAGCTCATGCATTTTTTTGCTTATCTGACTGTAAAAATGGACATTTAATAAAATAAAACCAGAATACTACTATTGAATAACTGCTTTAAATAAGCCATTTTAGGATAGAAGTCTTATTTCAAAGCAAGGAAGAAATGCCCAAAATAATTTTAGAGAAAAGAAATGTTAAAAATCTAAGTTTTAGTTAAGAATAATAAAAAGATACAGAAGTGACTCTTCATAATTGCTTCTCTTATTTACAATAAACGGAATTCTTAGAAGGTGAAAATAAATTTTATTGTAAAAGTTGTAAAACTCACGTGAATGGAACTAAAAGGTTATAACTTTATAAAGCTCCTTAAGTGTTTATAGTTTATCTTAAGAGATTCAAGTAAAATGGCTTTATTGTAGAAAAGAATGATTAAATTGTAGAATATCCACTAGAGTTAGATGTTAAAGACTACTTACCTAGAAAATTATAAAGATTCTACGATTTATGATTTATACGCAGTGAATATTCATTCAGGAAGCGTGAAAGGAGGACATTATTGGGCATTAGCAAAAGAGGGTAAGAACTGGTATGTTTTCAATGATTCTAGAGTAGAAAGAAGTGAATCATTTCAAAGTCCGAAAGCTTATGCCCTTTACTACCAAAGAAGATATTGAAAAAACTAAAAGTATTAGCAAAATAACTTAATGAAAATTATTAATTTACACATAATCATTAAAATGTATTAAGAAAATAAAAACTTTCTTATTCTCGTTTTCAAAGAAATAAAGAAAACAAATTTCATAATTTTTATTTATTTTCTTAATAATCTCTTTTTCTGAGATACTGCTATAATCTTCTAAAATCTAAAATTTAGTAAAAGTTTACTTTTATTAAAGTATTATCAATAAGCACTAAGTTTTTTAATTTATCTATAAAAGAGATATTAATAATTGCTTTTTTTCTAACCTTAAAACTTCATAAGTTTTAAATTAAAAGTTTGTTTAAATCTTAATAGCCAAAAAGATTTAAAAATACAAACTCATTTAAAATAAAAATTAATGATTGTAAATAATAAGAAACTATTAATTATTAAAGCCTTTTCTCTTTTATTTGACAATTCCTAAAATACATAAAGTTTATAATTTCCATAAATAGCTCACTTATATAATTACGCTTTTAAAGTTACTTGATTAAGTTAGAGATTTGATTTTTTATATTCTTAATTAGTTTCTATATGGTTTTGTGTATTTTAGATTGAAATATGGAAACAAAGTTTTAGATTCAGATTTGATAATTTTTTATCTTGCTGTGGTGTGAATAAAACCGAAGTAGTTAATGCAAAAATAGGATCTTAATTAAAAGAAAGATCTAAAGCTATTTTGATGGTACTTAATACAAAAGCTAGATAAAGTTTGAAATAGTAATAATAAATAGCTAATAAGATAATTCTAGCTATTATATTCTAAAGTATTAACTAAGAAAAGGATTTTATTAGTAATCCCTTAAAGTTGATAAACTCTTAGTTACTTTAATTTGAAGATAATTAAGAAGGAAAACTAAGAATGTATATTAAATAATAATTGTATTAAATAAGCTAGTTAAAGTATAAGTACAATCCTTAGCTTAATGATCTATTAGAATAATAATTGGTTTGCTTATAAATCAAGTATTTACAATAGAACAATTTAAAGCTCTCTAAGGAAATTATTTTAGATCTCTTTTTATTATTTAACCATTTGATTTGATGCCTTAACTATTATTATGAATGCTATATTTCATCTTAGTTATTGAAAACTTTCAAATAATATAGAGCTAGTTAATAGTGAAAGCTTAAAGCTAGCCAATCTGATTAAATATTTTAAGGATGGCTAAGTAAGTACTTTATATATTTCTAAGCATTTTCAATTTATCACATGTTCTTCAGTTCTATTTCATAAAGAAGAAACTTTTAAATTGGTTGAAACTGGGAGAATGTTCAGTTTAAAGGATATAATAATTATTAGATGTAGACATATAAATCTATTTTTCCTTTTAGCAATGTTTTATTTAAATAGTAGACAAATAAATTTATTATTCTTTCACTAAAATAAGATAGTGATTTCGTTTTTAAACCTAGTAGCTAGTAATCTTCTATGCTTTTTTAAGTGATAAATAGTGAAATCTATTTCTAACAATTACTTATGAATTATACCTTTTATCTTATTTAATCATGCTATTAATTATTTAGTATAATCAAATCTTTTTCTATAAGGCTATTACTCAATATTTTTATATCTCATCTTTAACCGAATGTTCAGCTTTCTATTTCCTCTAAATCCTAATTTTAGGCTTTAAGTTCTTAAACTTAATAGCTTATAATTTTTCTTAAGCTAAATAGTTAACTTTTAAAAAGTGCTAGCTATTAAAGTTCTATTTAACAGATAGCAAATCTAAGATGCTTTTTTAGATCTAATTAAATTTATTTAATTCAAAGGTAAAATCTCACTATTTTTAACTTTCATTGGTTTAAATATCAGCTTTGTAATTTAAATTAAGGACCTAAGCTAAAGCTTTAATTTAAGCTATAAAAACTTTATTTTTCATTAGTTTAAACTAAGAAAAAGATTCAACTGGCATATAGCATTGATATAAGAAAAAGCATATAAACAAATAGCTAGAAATAAAAAAGCTATGGTTAATAAATAATTAAAGAGGAAAATACTTAAATAAGCTTGCTAAGGTTAAATTAGATTTATTGAATAAAGAATTAATTTTAATATTAATTTTACATTGGAATTATGAAAGAGATGTGTAACTAGTGCTATGCGTCTAAAAGATAGGAAGAAGAAAAATGTTATTAAACTATATGTGGCCACTTGGTATGTATATGGTGCTTAAATAAGCAAGAGCTGATGGATATAGATGCGATATTTGTGAGAGGATAAAAAAAGAAGAATAAATATAAATTTAGCAATAAAGTATGAAGGAGTAGAGATAAAATACCAAATTAAATGGCAATTCAGATATATAAATTAAGCAGATGAAAGATTAGTAAGAGGCGGAATAAAAATAATGTGCTTTAACTATTTAAGAAATCTTAGGGAAAAAACAAAAAGAAAAAGACTAAGAAAATCAATAAAACTTAGAGTAAACCTTAAATAATAAAAATCGCTCAACATAAATGATGGGAGTTTAAGTAGAAAATCTAAAAAATTGTACAGAAAGGAGTGAGAAGTTAGAAGAATTTGAAGATTAATGAAAAGCGCATGACCAAGATCAAAATAAAGAGAAAGATGAAGTCAATATTGAAAGCATTAAAAAATACAAAATAGATAATAATAAATTAGTAAGAGCAAAAACTAACAAATGGAAATCAAAATTAAGGTGTAAGTGAAATATAATAGAAGAAAAATCATGATCAAATTAATGTATCAGTATAAATAAACGAGTATGAACAAAAGCTTATAATCTAAAATTCTGAAAAGCTATAAAACTTGAAAGAAATAATTTAAAATAAAATAGAATACTTCTAAACTATTAACGATTTATCTTAAGATTAGCATCTCTTACTTAAGCTTCAATTAAAAGAAACTCACTAAATACTAAATAACTTAATAAAGACAATCATTAAGAATGTTACTATGCACTTTAAAAATTAGTTGGCAAAATGGAAAGAGATATAAAAATAAATTTTAATATATTAGAAAAAACTAGAAGAATTAGTTGGCTAAATAAAGCTAGTTGATGAATAAATCATACTGAAGAGTTAAAATTTTAACTAAAAAATAAAGGAGTTATCTGATTAAGCTTCTGATTTTCTTTATAATAATAGAATTGACCTCTCATGTGATTTATAATAAATTAATATAAAAACTTTACTTAAAACAGAATTTGAATATTGTTTAGATGAGCAATAATGAAATTCAAGTACTTTAAATTAAGCAAGCAAAAGAAAGAGTATAATAGATTTTATAGATTCAATAAGTAGTTTGAATAAGAAGTTAGAAGAATGTAAGCAAGAAAATTCTATTTAAAAACTAAAAATCAAAGAACTCAAAAAAAAGAAATTGAATATATAACAGGTATTAAATAAAAAAGTTACATCCAAAGAAGATTGCTTAATATCTAAAGAGTTAATTTAATAAATCGACTAGTCTTCTTAAGAAAAATTATTTCTATTAAATATTATTTATATGAATGGAAACTTACGTTAATATTTAAAATGCTATGTTTAGAGATAAAACCGAATTTGATCCTTTTTGAGTAAATATTTTAAGCGAGGCAGTTTCAGAATTTGAAAATCATAATCAGAGACAGACTAATGATAAATTTTGCAATTATTCAATTCATTTTCTGATTAATGTTCTTAATTTAAATTTCCATTCACTAAAATAATAAACCTAAACAAGACTTTCGATGAAATAAGAATAAGCGAAAATTCGATTATAGTTGTATAATAAGAAAATAACTCAATTTAGCAAGGAAAATGTTACTAATGCAACTAAAATGAAATATAATTTTAGTGCTAATAATGTAGTTATAAAATGTGATGCTCGAAAGAATGCTCTAAGAAAGATCTAGAACATTATTGCTCATCTTACTATTAAAATATATTAAGTTCTGTGGGGATTGTAAAACTTAGGTAATACATGCTATATGAACTCAGGGTTATAGTGTCTTCTGCATACTGTTCCTTTAGTAAAATATATACTATCTGATAAATGATAAAAAGACTTAAATTATAATAATCCACTGGGAACAAAAGGAATTATTACCTAAGAATTTGCAAATCTTGTTAAATAAATTTCAAACACAAGAGATTAAAAATTCAATCCTATATCCTTTAGAAACTAATTATTAAAGCATGCTCCTTAATTTATTGAAAGCTAGTAGCATGATTCTTAACAGTTTATTAACTTTCTACTTGATGCTTTGCATGAAGATTTAAATAAAATCATAAATAAACCTTATATTGCAGGAAAACCAAGCGATGGAAGACCAGAAGAAGAGGTTTCGCAAGAATGTTGGGAAAGATATAAAAAGAGAAACGACTCGAAGATAGTAGATATAATGTATGGGCGAACTAAATCATCACTTAAATGTTCTTAGTGTAATAAAGAATCAGTTATATTTGATCCATTTTCTGTACTATGCTTAGAAATTCCTAATAAAGAAGAATATTATAAAATAATTTTAATTCCTTTAGACAAAAAAGCTAAAATTCAAGTATTTGAAGTAAAATAATCAGAATTTCCTAACCAGAGCAAGATTTAGGAATATGTATCAAAAAAAGCAAATAAAGATAAAATAGAGTTAATATAAAGTGATAAGCATCTAGATATAAACTCCTTTTAGTCTTTAAGTTCTTTATTGAGTATTCATTAATTAATATGCGCTTATGAAATGAATAATAAGGATGCTAATAAATATATAACTTTTGTTTAGTTTTATGAAAAAATTAAATAAGTAGGTGGATATTAGAATTAAAAGCTAGGAATGCCTGAAGAAATAAAATTAGATAAGAATTTAACGGTAAAAGAGCTGTTTAACCATATTAAATAAAGCTATTTTAGCAAATGCTCAAATATCAACTTAAAAATATCTTCCTTATTTGAAATAAGACTTATGCAAGTTTCGAATTAGCACTCTGTTATTCTAAATCTTAACAAAAATATTAATATTTAGAACCGAAACAAGTAAGGATGTGCTTTTTGTAGATATAAGCAAAAATGTAAAAATGGTCATCTTCTTTTAATAGATTAAGGTGATAAAATAGAAAGTTTACTTTCAATAAGTCATTTTAGTATAAAGATTTATTTAAACTAAAATACCTGAGAACTCATTGATTCAATCAAGTAAAGAAATTAAGAAATAAATGGAATTAATATAGAAGAGTCCTAATACTCTTAAGTAACTCTTTATGAGTGCTTCACTCAATTCTAGTAAATAGAGTAATTAAATGGGGAAAATAAATTCTACTGCTAAGGCTGTAAATCATTAGTTAACGGAGAAAAAACAATGAATATCCACCAACTTCCAGAAATATTGATGATATAACTTAAAAGATTTAAATAAACTTAGTACTAAATTTAGAAAATATAGACAATAATAGAATATTAAGAAGAGTTAGATTTAAGAAAATTTTTACCTGAGAAATATAAATTTTCACCTGTTTACGACCTATATGGTGTAAATATTCATCAAGGGACAGTTAAAGGAGGGCATTACAAAGCATATGCCCAAGTATATAAATAGTGATATAGTTTCAATGATACATAAGTAAAATAAATTAAAAGCCCACAGAATACAAATGCATACACTTTATTTTATCAAAGACGAAAATGACAAGTAAAGAAACGAAATGACTTTTTAAGGATTTTATTTTAAATCTAAAATCTAAACCTTTAAAACAATAATTAAAATAAATTAAATATAAAAGAATAACTTAATTTTGATAAATTGTGATAATGGTGGCATTTCTTCTCTTAATGAATCACATTTAATAAAATTTAATTTATAATATATTTAAATACAAAAGATAAGTATGCCAAGATGAATAAATAAAAAGAAAGCATAGCTTTATAACTTAAGAAAACATAATAATTTTACTTCTTTTATTTTATTATCTTCAGGTATTTATAATTTAAATAATTGCACCTAAAACATATTTAATCTTAAATCATTTCATTATAGAATTGGTTTCCTCTAATTATTATGATAAAATTTACTCTAACTAAGCAAATTTTAATATTTTTCTTGTCTAAAATAAAAAAGAAATATTTCAAAAATTTATCTTAGATTTTAATTATAATAAACTTGCTCATAATTAATGAAAAACTGCGAAAAGTTATTTTTCTTATTAAATATTTTCTTAAAATAAGTAAAAAGATAAAATCTCTTTTATTTTATTTTTCTAAGATTTTTCAATCAAATATTACTTAGATTTAAAAATTTCGCTTTACTACCTAATTCTATAAAGAATATTATTTAACTTAGCTTTTTAATTTTTTTTTTAATTTGAATAATGTGCACATATCATCGTATCAATGAAGCATAGTGTCGTATTAATAAATAAAAAAATTTAAATTATTAAAACTTTAATAAATAATTGGAATAATAAAACTTACTAAAACCTTTATTATATTTACTAAAATTTTTATCTAAATTATAAATTTACAATATATTAAAATTTCTATTTTCTGTTTCTTTATTTCTTTATTTTTTATTTCTTTTTTTAATTTTTTAAATAATAACATTTGCATGTATCCCTAAACTACCTCAATTAAAAATTATTTGCATGACTTAATTAATTTTCCTTCAATTTTTATATTCTATTTATGCAATAGAAAATAAAGGTAAAATTTTAAACTTTGAAAATTTTAATTTTACTCAAATAATAAATTTTTTATATTATGCTTTTATTAATTATCCGAATACACAATTAGTCTACCATTTTTTTTTTAATAGTAGATTCTTAAAAATTCAGATCTATTTTCAACTGTTTTATAACTAAATGATTTTCTACATCCCGAAATTTATAAAAAAGTAGAAAAAAATAAAATTTGATTAGAAATATTTTTAGATTAAAGATGATATGAAAAATAAAATGGCAAATAGAAACAATTTACCGAAAAATAATTTTCTAACTAAAATAAGAATCTTTAATAAAGATCTATTTGATGTAGGGTGAGAACAAAAAATTATAAGATGCAATGAAGTAATTAATTAAGCATATAAGTATCTTTAACTTAAAAATAACTAACTCTAAAATAAATAAATTTTTGAATAGAAATTTAGAAAACATTTTTTTTCATACTTATTTAATTAAGAAGATAAAGAGCAGAAGATGGAATATAAGAAATTCTCTTAATTAAATAAATCACGAATAAGTTATGATTAAAGCTATTTACGATCCAGTGGAGATTGAAAAATCAAACTTAAATACTAATCAAATATGAAAAATTAAATAATTAATCAAATAATAAAAAGAAGATATAATATAAGCTGATTTTGTAGAAGACTAGATCATACCAATAAAAAAAAACTGTTGGAAATACAAAAAATTGAAAAAAAACTCTGAAAAACCTAACCAAATTTTATTGTACATCTAAAGATGATCTTTATTGAAAAAATGATTGGTGGAGATTAATTACTTCAGTGAAAAGTAGAGGTTTTAAAAGGAAGAAAAAAATTAAAGCTTAGAAGCGACTTTGATTGGAATAAAGCATCGAAAGTAAAGAAAGGATAAATAAGTAATCATGGATATGATTTAAAGACTAAAAGGCTGGAGTAGAAATGGAAAATTTAAATGATTTTTACTATAATTCTTGAGATTTTTATAAACCAATATGCGATTGATCAAATAATGACGAAGTCGCATAGATAATTTATCTGATGCTATGCTAGGAAAATTTTGCCATCTAAATCTTAATTAATTAGTAGAATATAGAAAATAAATGTCTTATAAAATATTTTTTAGAATTACATATATATTTAAAAAGCATAAAAACTTTAAAATATAAAAATTAAGACAATTTTATTTTAATTATAAAATTAAAATCTTATTTTATCAACTTCCTACATTTTTTATTTAAAAAGATAAAATAAATATTTAAAAATGCTTTTAGCTTTAAGCATCTACTATTGCCTATTCTGTTAATTAACTTATATAATTTTAATTGACTTGCTTTTAAATAGAAAATTAATCTAATTTATTTATTAGAATTTAAAGTCAAAGATCATATTTATAAAGTCGCTTGAATTTATAATTATATTATTCTATAAAATATTATATTTTAAGTTTTTAATTTTGAGTAAACTAATTTAAAAGTGAATGTTATTAATATAAACTAAATTAATGTAAGTTAACTTAGTTAATAAAATTTTAAGTTGTTGATCTATTTTTGTTTCTTGAGATATTTTATACAATTTTTAATTTTTTTTCGATTTTTCTTTTTAAATTTTGAAGAAATTAATAAATAACTAGCAAGTAAATAAATTAATAAACATGACATAACCATTAATAGATTTTTCATGAATCAACTGTTGATGTTAATGTAAATGTTTTTATTAACTTTTTTGTCTAACCATCAATGAGTCACAGCAACATCAACTTCTCTAAAAAGGGAATCTGCTTGTTAAAATTTATTTTCGAATCTTGATGTAATATTCTAGTCTTCTAAACAAGATCAAAAATAAAAATTAAACATTAAGGATATTAAATAACGTCAGTTAAATATTCGTAATCCTAAAAAACCTTCAGGTAAGTTAGGAGTTTTCGGGTTTGTAGCCCTTATTCATGGTGGCATCTTGTGCAAGATTACTCGTACTACAGTATACACTGCACTAGATTACTTTAAAAAATCCCAACTTGACTGATTCCCATATTTTTTTATAAAAGCATTTTCTTTTTGATTATTCTATAATATTTAGCTAACTGATCTAAAATAAATCATATAATAGAAAAAAAAGCTATATGATTAAATCATTTAAAGTATAAAATATTTATTTATTTGAGTATTCCAAATAAATATGCATAATTTACTATTTATTTTTGATTAAATAGAATTAATTCATAAATTAAGTAAATAAAGAATCTAGCTATAATTTTTGAGGCAATATCTTTCTTCAATTACAAAAATTTCAAACTTTAAAAATATAATGAAAAAGCAAAAAGAAGATGAAAAGAAAACATCTTTATGATAATAGAATAGACTAACAAGCATTTTTTTATTTATTACTAAAAGTAATTAAAATGAAAATATCAATAACAATTAAAATAATATTTCAAATGAATAAATAACTTAGTAGAATAAGATAAAATGAATTTATTAAAAATAGTAAAAGTATTATATCATAATTTAAAAAACCATATTTTCAGTCTAAAGTAATTTAATAAGAAAAAAATTATGTTATAATAATTGAGTATAATTAAAATCTTAATAATCTTGTTAAAACTTATAAAATTCAACAAAATAAAAATGAAAATAATTCTACAAATTATTAACTTATCCTTTTTTCCAATATTTATTTATATCAATAAAATAAATAATTTCTAGATTATTAATATACTATCTTAGAAATTTTATAAATTTATAATTCAAACTATTTAATGAATTTCTTGCTTCTTAAATATCTACCCTACTTAAGTATTCTTCAATTTTTTTGTCTAATTTTATTTTCGGTTGAAAAAGCTATAAGCTTATTTATTTTTTTTAATAAATCTAAGGGAAAAAATCTTAGAAATAATATCTTTATAGTCTTTTAAGTTTATTTAAAACAAGAAATTTATATAAAGCTTATATGCGCTACCTTTTTATAAATTTTCTTTATAACTATATTGAGATTAATGTTTGAATAAAGATAGTAAGTTAGAAATTAAAGCAATAAAAGTAATTAAAATAAATAGTTTTATAATAATTATTAACTTTTCTATTTCTTAATAAATAAAAAAATTGCTCAGAATAATAAAAGGCAACTTAGACAAATAAAGAGTAACAATTATGGAAAGATGTATCTTTTATTTTTAATAGTTTTATGAAAATATTTGCTCTATTTTTAGCTAAACTATTACTTTATTTAATGAAAAAATGTTTTTTTTAAACTAATTTTAAAATATTCTTTTCAGACTAAAAATAAGTTAATAATAGATCAATTAAAAAATTTCGCTTAAAAATGTTTAATTGTTTTTAAATTTAAAAATTATTAATAAAAAGAAAAATTTAACTAAAATAAATATAAATGCTAACTATAATTTTAATTTCACGTTTACAAACAAAAAATTTTATATTATAAAAATTTAACAAATCTGCTTTAAATTTTATTTATTTATTTATTTAATGAACATGAGAAAAATAAAAATTTCATATTTTTAGTGTAAAAAGTTTTAAAAACTATTTATTTGAAAAAGATCCGTAAAAATAAATTTTTTATTTAGTTCATTTTTTTAAATAATTAAAAAAATTTATCTTTGGAATAAGTTTATACATTGAAGATAAATTTTTTACTTTAGTTAAATTAAATTAAGGTAGATCACCTTGTGACTTTATCATACCCACATAAGAGATCAATTTCTTGCTTCTTTCTACGATTCTACCTTTATAGTATTTACCTTTCCTCAAGAAATGAAAGAAAGGGTTAGATCAGAAAAGAATGATTTGCCCTCAAAGTTGAAAGCTTATAAACATTGTTGGTGTTCAGCATTAACTGAGCACTTCTGCTTGCTTGAATGATAACTGAAGAAGTCTAAAGTCAATTTCCAACTTACATACATGTTTTTTTTTCTTACTTATCTAAAAAAATTTGTAAATAAATAAATTATATTATAGAGCGCTTAACACTCTCTTTGGTGCTCAGCTCTTTAAAATAATTTTATTTAATGTTAAAATTAAAATTTTATGGGTCTATCTATCCTTGTTTTCTCTTCCTGCAGTACGTCCCTGTAATTTTTCCTTCCAAAACATAGGATACAATATGCGATTACTGGTATATCTTTCCTCGACCTATGATGAAGAAGGTTTTCTCTTGGCATTCAGAGTTCTCCAGCTTGTTGAATTTTCCTTCTCTTGTTATTGGTTTTTCTTTCTCCGATTTATCCTCCATCCACGCTCCTTTTTTTGTTGCCTTGCTGGGCCTCCAAGCAGCATCCGAAGTAAAGGGATTTCTACCCTATTTAAAATATTTTTATGTAATAATTAATTTTGAGTCTATATTTAGCTATAATTATATTTTATTATATTAAAATTATATCAAATTGCTAGAAAAAATTTATTAAAATGGGTCATCGAATATTAAACAAAGTAATTGGTATTAACTTTTTATCTTTAAGCTCAGCTCTTTCACTCATCTTCAATTGATATATTAAAGAAATTATATTAATTAAAATTATAGCTAAAAATATCTCCAAACATTGAAGAAACAAATGTTTTGCTCTAGATATTCAATTTATTATAAATATGTTATAAAATGGATGTTGATTGAAGTCAGGAGAACTAACAGGAAATCTGGTTCAGTGTTTACTGCATTGCGAACAATCTCGCAAAGATGCTGCTATGGGGAAAGTTGAAAAGCTTGGAGTCTATCTTGCACGAGGGTCTCGCTGGAAGTATGACAGCTTGATTGACGCGCTACTAATGATTCAAAAACTAATTTTATTTGAATCCCATTCAAGAAAACTGGAGCATTTGGTTCAAGAATCGAGAAAAATCTTTAATAAGTAGATTCTCAATTTGAAGAAACTAACATAATTCATTGGTTTACTATAATTTTAACAAGAAGTATTATAACATTTTTCTTAATATTAAATATTAATATTGAAAGAGCAGCGCACCAAAGAGGTACTCTTCGCTCTATAATAATCTTTATTTATTATACATACTAAAATTACTAATATAATAAAATTTTAAATTATTTAATTATATAATAAAAAAAGTATTTTAGGTTTTTGAAATTACAATAAAGAAAAAAGGAATTATTAAGAATGTTTTAAAATCGAAGACTTAGTTTTTTTTTTAAAATGTAAAATAAAGGCATATAATTTTATCTTAATGAATTCTCTTAAACTAAATTTTTTAATTAATCTTCATGAATAATTAAATAAAATTTTTATTTAATCCATAAAAGTTAGAATACCATTTATTCTAGTTAATTTATAAAATAATAATTAGAAATATATTAAGTATTTTATAGGCTTTTATTTTAGATTATATTTAAACTTATACAAATTTCTTAATTTTATAATAATGGAATCTAATTGTCCTCTTTGTAAAAATGAGTATAATAATACTAGAGTTCCTCTTGAATTATAATGTGGACATTTAGTTTGCTACACATGCTTTTATGATTTATATAAAGATTAAAAGTTTTTTAAATGCGCTTGTGGATATTAAAGTAAGTAAAAAATAGAATAAATAACTAGAAGAAAAGAATTGATACCAAAAAAACCTAAACCTGATAAATAATAAAATATATAAGATTTAGATTAGGAAGAAAACATAGAAATAAATAAAGAAAAAAAGAAGCAAAGTGAAGATAACAATTTAAAATAATCGGAATACTAAACATAAGCTAATGAGTAAAAAAGTAGTAAATTAAATGAAAAAAATGGAAATATGAGCAAATGCTAAAATCATTAAGCTCCCTTTCATTTGTTTTGCTGAAATCATAATAGCTCTTTTTGTGATAAATGTGTGTAGGAACATAAATAATGTGGAAAATTTTTGGATTTAAGAAACAAAAATATACATAATGACAGTGAATTTTAAGAAAAATTAAACTATTTTAAATAAAAAAAAGAATATTTTGAATAGTTTAAAAATTATTAAGAAACTATCTAAGTTATAATAGAAGAATAAATTTCCTAATTTCCTAATTATTAAAATAAAAACGAAGAATATCTACAGACTTTAGCTTAAAGAATGTAAGAAAAGGCTAAGAAATATTTTGAGACAAAGTAAAAATAATTAATAGATGAAAATGAGAATCTTACAAAGAAAAAAGAAAGCTTAGCAAAGTTAATCGATCAAATAGATTAAATTTAAGAATAATAAAATATAGAAATTGATAAATATATTCAATCTATATAAGAAATATAAAACTAGATTCAAAATCAAGACTAAATATAATAAATCGCTTCTGATGACATTTTAGATCAATTTCAAGGAGATCGATTTCTTTAAAAGATAATTGAAGAATCTTTAGAAGAAATATTCTATAAATAAAAACGGTAAAATGATAAAAAAGACAAGCAGGAGAATAAAGATGAAATTATTAAAACTTTATTAAGATAAGTAACACTTATTTAGAATAAGTTAAATGAATAGAATTAAAAAAATATAAACCTAGAAGAAACACTAAATTAACTTTAAGCGAATTTTTAACAGGCTAATATATAAGATAGCAAAGAAACTTTTAAAGATAAAAATATCAATAATAAAGAAGAAGAAATTTAAAATTTAAAGGTAAATAATAGCGAAAAAGAAGAAATATCAAATTTGGAATAAAATATTTAAAATGAGGAAATAAAAAAAGAATTTGATTAAATGCAACAAAAATGTATATAATTATAAAGTTAAAACGAAGAGCTTAATAAAAAAATTTAAAACATAAGCGATTTAGAATAAACAATCGAAAAACTTAAATAAGACA
The DNA here is from genome assembly GCA_946699065.1 of Loxodes magnus. Lineage (NCBI taxonomy): Eukaryota > Ciliophora > Karyorelictea > Loxodida > Loxodidae > Loxodes > Loxodes magnus. The sequence goes on along the minus strand of CAMPDV010002876.1, from coordinate 33,482 downwards.
ATAAAAAATTACAAGAATAAATTGATCAGCAACAATAAATTTAAAAAACTAAAAATATAGAATAAAATATTTTTGAGAATATTAAATCACATTTTAGTAATTAAATTATTGTCTAGTAAAATTATCTTATTTTAAAAGAAATGGCATAGTCTGTAATTTATTCGAAAATAAAGAATGATTTAATTTACCTACATGTAATTTTTATAAAAGGAAGCTAAAGGATATATTTAAAATGTTGTACTTATAAAATATTTAGAATTTAAGAATTTGTTTCTTCTTACTTTGATCTGAATAAGTTTAAAATGTGGAAAATTAATTAAAGTATAGAAAGAACGTAGTTACTGCAATTTTTTAATGCATTTTAAGAAAAAATTCCTAGTTTCAATTTTTCAATTGATCTTGTTTAAAACAATAATTTAAATTTTATAGAAGCTAGAATAACAAGTGAAAGTATAATTATAATAGAACAAGGAGATAATTGAACATTATTAGATAGTTGCAAAACTTGTAAATAAAAAATTGGTAAATTTTAATGCAAATAGTGTCAGAAACAAATATGATGCTCTATCAAATGTTCAATTAATGATTAAATGCACCAGTGCTTAGGAGAGAAAGAACTAACTTTAGTAGGATTAAAAAATCTTGGAAATACTTGTTATATGAACTCCGCACTGTAATTTCTTTTACATACTACCCCTCTAGTTTAATATTTTCTTTCTAAGCAATGAGAAAGTTAATTGAACGAAAACAATATTCATGGATCTTAAGGAACTATTTTGAAATAATTTGCTAATTTTATCAATGAAATTGTTTAATAAAAAATTGGACCTTATACTCCATCAAGTTTTAGAAATTAAATTAAACAAAAAAAAGCAATATTTGCTTCATATGATTAATAAGATGCTTTTTAATTCCTTAATTGATTAATTGATGTGCTACACGAAGATTTAAATAAAATTACTACAAAGTAATATATAGAAGGTAAAGCATCAGAAGGAAGATCTGATGAAGAAGTATCATAAGAATGTTGGGTCAAATATAAATAACGAAATGACTCAATAATTATAGACTTAATGCATGGACAGACTAAATCGGAATTGAAATGTTCATAATGCTAGAATGATTCTGTAATTTTTGATCCTTTTTCTGTGTTGGGTATTGAAATTCCAGATTAATAGGAGTTATTATTCAATGTTATCTTCATATCTCAAAAATTTGAAGAATAGCCAAGAGTACTTGAAATTTAATTATAATTTAAATAAAATAAAGAAGATTTAATGAAAGAAATAGCTAATAAGGTAAATACCAAGACATTTGAAATTTTCCAATATTCTTACAAATATACAACAGAAACTTTGAAGCCTCTAGGTGAATCTTTACATGATAGTAATGAAAAATAAATAATAGCCTTTGAAAGCTTTTAAAAAGGTAAATAAATTTATAGAACTTTTATATCATTTAATCAAAATTTACCTTCCTATTATTATAGTGAAAAAACTTATTAAATAGGAATATTTGAAATAATAGGTTTAGAAAAAAATTTAAATATAGATACTCTCTATTAATTCATTTATCTGCGTTTCTTTAGTAGTTTTGAATAAACAAAAAATGAAAATAACAAAATTTCAAATTTTAAAATAAAGATTATTGCTGAATAGAATGAATAAAGCATAGTTAAATTATTAAATGAAGATTTGGAAATAAGCTAAGCTTAACAAAAAAGCTCTAAAGGATCCTTATAATGTGTTTGATGTCAAACCTTATAATGTAAAAATGGACATGCTTTAGATCAAGAGGATAAAAGAGTAATTGAGGATTTGATTAAAATTTCTCATTTTAGAATTGAGTTGATCTTATTGAAAAAAAATTATAATTTAGAGGACTATTTGGCTAAAAAAAGTCAAATAATTTAATAAACTAATTCAACATAACTAGTAAATCCTTAAATTTCACTATAAGATTGCTTATAAAATTTCCAGTAAACCGAAAATTTAGAAGGATAAAATTAGTTTGAATGCTTATATTGCAAAGATAAAATAAATGGAACAAAAAAATTAAGTTTATACAAAATACCTCAAATTTTTATGATTCAATTAAAAAGATTTATTTAGAAAGGAAAATATATAGAAAAAAATTAAAAAGTAGTAGATTATCCTGAAAAATTAGACCTTAAGGATTATTTACCTAAGAATTATAAAGATTCAACATTATATAATTTAAGCGCTGTTATTATACATACAGGATCAACAAGTGGAGGACACTATTTTACCTATGCTTAAGTTGGAGATGAATGATATTAATTTAATGATGCATATGTAGAAGAATGCTAAGAAGTAGTAGATCCAAATGCTTATGGTTTGATATATCAAAGATAGTAGTGAGAAATAACTTTTAACTTTTTTAATATATAATAATAATAATAATAATATACTTAAAGTTAGTAGAGTTTTGCATTCTCTGGAATTGCAACCAGTTCCTGCGGACAGTTTTTTTAACGTGGGTGTGATCCACGACCTTTTTATTAAGTGGAAGGTTACCACTTTAACCGTTCAAGTGGTCTTGCAGAAAGCTTTTATTTGTAGATCCCTGTTGGAGTTATTCATAGTTTATTGAGTTGTCTCCATGTTCTTTCCTGCTCTTATTCGTTTATTTTCTTTCATTATCAACAGTTTTTTAAAATATGTTGATTTGATTTGCAACATCAACAAAGTTTGTATTATTGTCTTTATTTCTTTCTTTTTTATGATAATTTATTTTCTATATTTTCCAATCTTTTAATGAAACTTGTAGCAATCATTTCTTTTTCTGGATTCAATTCTGTTTTTAATTCTATTGGTATTTTTTCTATTTCCATTTTCGTGTCATATTTAAAGTTTTATTGTGACTAAGTTCAGAGTTGTTCTTCCGTTATCAAATTGCTTTGAATGAGCTGTCTTCTGAGTATTAATAATTCGTTGTTTTAATCCTCTATGCTATTCATTAATTCCCTTATTTTTTCTCCTTAGTTATAAGCTATTTCTTCATACTTTGAAATTAATTTTTACATTTGATCTAGTTAAATTTAAAGTTTTTGATCAGATTCGTTCTTAGGTTATCTTATCTCTATAGATCCTATCATCACTTTACCTTCTGATGACGAACTTGACTCCTCTCGTTGCTATTGTTTTTTCTAAATTTCTTTTGCCGCTTTTCTCTTTAGGTTTTTAAGTTAATTCTTTGAGAGTTGAAGAGATTAATCCATTTTTTTTATTAAGATTTTAATATATAATTGAATAATTTTATAAATAGATAGTTCCAAAATTTAAATAAAATCATTTTTTGCTTATAAATATTTTCAAGATGTATCAACAAAACCAATACATTTAAATATGATATCAATTAATATGACTTTACTATATTTTCATATAGATAATTAAACTGTTTATAAACTTTTGTTCATCAGTCCTATTTTTTTAAATTGCTCATGTACTTCTTTTTTTATTTTTCATCTTTGTCTTCGTTTTTATGTAGATCATTATATCATTAAATACTTCATCATTTAATTTGAGAATTTAAATTCTTCTTCTAAGTAATCTTTAGTGAAAGCTTTTAATTCTAAAATCTATTTTATTTAACTACTTTTAAGTGTGAAATTAAGAGCAATATAGCTTTGATAATATGCTAATATATTTATTAATTCGTTATTTTTTAAGACTTAAAATTTCTAAATAAAATCTAGCAAATTTTCACATGATTCAATATGTATAAAGCTATCTAAGTTTCGAGAGATACAAATCTCAAAATGCTTAATATAAGTATCTTTAATATAAATTATATTAGAAATTAAAGCAAAAAGTTCCAAATTTGTATATAGAGTTTATTTCTCTAAAAATAAATGTATTTATTTCGCATTAGTATAATCTGGAAATTATCTTGTTTCATTATAAATATTTAAATATATATATACATTTTTTCTGTAGCATCTTAAATTCCTTTTCTTCGATTTTACCTTTATAAGATTTTTTTACAATTTTCAATGTTCTACACATATATTTCAAAAAATAAGTTAATTTCTCCTAGTTTTTTTTTAATATTTCACACTTTAATTTTTGTTTGTTAATTGAAAAGCAATATCAAATTCAGGATTTACTTAAATTCCCTAATATAGCTTAAAAACATTTAAAAACTTCATTTTTATGTAATAATCAAAAGGTAGTCAATTCAAATATATGAAGCGTGATTTGTTAAATGTTGAATTTGGACTTTGGAAGCACATACAATTTTTTCCCCTAATTTGTAATTTTTCTCTATTTTTTTATATTATAGAAGTTATCATATAATCCCTTTTGAGATATACTCTACCTTACCAAATTAAAAATAATCAAAAATCTATTTAAAGTTTTAAGGAGTGATATTCAAATATTTTGATAACTTTAAAGTTGATTCATTAAATCATTTCTTATAATTTTCCAACATTTTTAGTAATAGAATTTATAATATTCATTTAAAGAAAAGTATATCCCAGTTAAAATACCTTCTTAGTTCTTTTTTTGACTAATTGTTCAAACTTATTTTAACATTAGTGTCGTCATGTTTTTAATTTTTCGTTCCTAAACATTTTTACTTACATTTACTAGCATTAATGTTCAATTTACCTATCAAACACTTTGCATGTTGCTTTAACCAAAAATCCACATGAACTTGATAGAGAAAATTATTATATAAGTTAATAAAAAGCAAATATAGTACTAGTTCTATATTTTTATAAATAAACTCAATTATAGAGCGTGCAGCACTCTAGATGGTGTGCAGCCTTTTGAAATTAATTTTATTTAAAGTTAATAAAATTTCTCCTTGGAAGTTTCCTCCATTGCTTCACTCCTTTGGAAAGCTGTCTTCTAAAGGCCTGATCGGAGTGATGCCCAAGAGACCTAATCGTCTGATATCTTTCAACAACCGTTACTATTTGCCTCTAATTCTTCCTCTTGGTTCCTGCCAAAATTCTTGCTCATTTTATCGCTCCTGTAGTATTTTCTGGTACTTGTGTTAAGTTAATCTCAGTTAGAGGATTTTCCTCCTATTTAAAATATATATAAATAATAATGAATATAATCAAACAAACTAAAAACTTAATTTATGTAAGCTTCAATTTCATTCCAAATTAAATATCATTCAGATATTTATTTTTCAATAAAGATAATAAAAAAATTAAAAAAAGTAGAAACATAAAAAATTGAATAAATTAAAAAAAAGGTTAGATATTTAAATATAGGATATAACTATATAATTTTAATAAATACTTGAAAAAAGTTAAAATAAATTTAATAATTATCTATAAATATAAACTAGAGAATTCAAACTATAATTTACTTTAAAAAAGCAAAGCTAAAGAAATATGATATGTAAATATATATATAATAAAAATAATCTAATATAACTTAAAATGTATTTTAAATATTTATATCATGCTAATAAGAAATGTTTAAAAAGTATAGAAAAATGGTAAATTTATTTGCTTTATTTTATCAAATTTTTATAAAATTAATTTCAGAATTTTTTAGTTAACCTTACTGGATAGATCATCAAGTCTTTGAATTTATTAATAGCTTTGTTTGCTAAAGTAATGCTATTTTAATAATTTCTTTTTAAAATATCTGGTAAAGTATATATGATAAAAGAATTAAGTTAGAAAATTATAGATTTTATCTTTTTATTGATTTATTTAAACAATCAAATGACTAAATAAAAATGGTAAGTTATTTCATTTCTATATAAGACATAGAGAAATTTGGTGTGATCTACAGTAATTCTTTTAAAATTATAAAAAATATTATTATATTAGTGAGGAAATTAAAAAGAAATTTGATAATAATTTTAAGATTAAACTCATGGTTTAATTATGAGCCTTAATGGGAGAATAAAATATGCACAAACACTAGGAAATAATTAATATAAAGCTAATTTAAATAATATTGAATATTTAGTATTTTTTATTAAAAGAAGACAAAATAATTAAAATAAAAGATAAAATTAATTAAAATTGTTTTGCTTTTGATAGAATTTGTCTTGTTTCAATATTATTTCAAAGTTTTTAATTATCATTAATAAATTTTCAAGATAGTTTATAAAATATTTTATTATAATTCTCTTAATAATTTTTAATTATGCAAATAACTTCTTCTCAAAGCTGAAATTTATTTTGTATTACCATATAAAATATATAGTTTTTGAATATAACTCTAATATTATAAAGATATATTTGCTTTCATCTAATATTTTATTAATTTTTATTGATTTTGCTAAGTTTTAAAACAAATCAACTGCTTTTTGTGGTTAGATTTCGCATCTATTTTTTATGGATAAATATACTTTCTCCTTCTCCATCTCGCTTAAAAGTTAATCTACTTCTTATCTTTTTATAGTTAATATTTAGATCTATATTTAACTCTTTGAAATATCTTTCATTCTTTAATTTGTTTACCTTTAAGTCTTTTGGAACTAAAGCAACATTTTACTAGGCAATGAGCATTCTCTCATTTCAGCGTCTCATTACATTTTATCTTTTTTAATTTAAGAAGAATGTAATTTGCTTATGAATTCACAAAAAAAAAATTTTAATTTCAGTTATCACAGAAACTTCCTAACGTTCGATATGTGTTATCACAATTTTTTTATATTTTTTGAAATATTTCAGATTTTTCAATTATATTTGCTAAAGTATAAATAATTTAATTATATTTCTAGAATCTAATTATTAATATATCGGTTTTGGATTTGTTCATCTTTGATTTTAAATCAATTAATCAAGTGAATTTAACCTCCCTTTATCATTTTTTTCCTCTTAATGCAAATTATTTTTGTAATTAAACTTAAAGAACAATGCCATCCTCATTTTATTAGTTATTTTTTCTCTTATAAATTTTTAAATAATATTGAGCAACATTAAGACAAATTTATTTAATATGGTGCTTTAACATTCTTTTAATTAGAAACTGATTTGTTAAAACTATTTATTGAGAAAAGTTAAAAACATATTATATAGAATAAAATCAAAATTTTAAAGATAATAAGTTAAATAGAGTTTAATATTTGCTGATAAGATAAAATATGGATTTTATCCATTTTAATTATTAATTTAAAAATGTATAATGTAGCAAAGAAATTAGTTATGGGATTAATTGTTAATAAATCAGCAAAATATTTATTGATTAGAATATAGTTTATTTTTTTGAGCATCATCTATGATTTCGCTGTGTTACTTCCTCTAAATATTTATGGATATAAATGGGTTAATCTGATGTCTTGTTTCTGCAAACAGAGCCACATTGAGTAATGAGTACATACTTCATTAAATTAAATTAAAAATTTTATGGATAATGGAATGTTTCCTTAATAGGTCCATAACCCCCTGCATTACCTTTTACAGGGTCTCGGACTCGCCGGTGTCTCCACCCAAGTTCACTTCCGAGTTTTCCGATGGTCTTGGAGTTATCTTTTTTCTTCAAAGCTAACCATCCGAGGAAGGATAAAAATTTGTAAGTTCTTTCCAAATATTTTTTCTTATTTATCAATTCCTCCTACACTTTTTTAATAAGTGGAATAAACTGCCGTATAAATAACATTTTTTCTTTAAATTTTTTCTGTCGTCATAGGTTATTCTTCTATTACCATTGGATCATTATTTCTTTTTAGGTCTTATTCCTCTAATTTTCCTAGTCTCTTTTTTATGTCCGTTATTTATTAAAATGCGTTTTCATACTTTAAGAAATCTGTTCCCATTTATTCATCAATTCTTACTATATAGCATTCTATTTCTTAATATCTGTTGTTAATTTCCTCTTTGGTCACAAATTCATTATGCGGTCTCTCGTCCTCGACATGATCTTATAAGTTTTATTGTAAATTCATGATGTAATGTTCGAGGTTCTCTACCTTATCAATGTAATCAAAAATGATTTAAACAAGAGACTTTTTATCTTAGTTCATAAGTTGTTCGAAGGTGTAACTTTTTTTTGAAATCTTGGAAGGAAATTATTTTTCTTCTGAGATTTTACAATATTATTTCTTTTTTGTCTTTGTTGGCGTTTGTTAGAGCTGAAAAGATTGGTCTAAGGAGCTACGAGAAGCCTTTTAGTCGAGAAGCCTTTGTTCCATTCCGCCATCTTTTTTTATATGAGTACATACTTCATAATCATAGATTTCTAAGCCCTTCAAAGGCTTGATATTCTTTCAGAGGCATTCCTTAGAAATCATGAATCTAGTTAGGGATATCTCTAAGGTTAGAGCTTAATCAAGCAAATCAAAACATTGTTCCAATCATTTTTTTTAATTGCTCATGATAAAATATTGCTTTTAACCTAATATTTATTTTTATTAATTAAATAAAAAATATTTTAATTTTAATATTTTTCTACAAATATCTTTTATTAGCTCTATAATAAAAAAATTAAAATTCAATCTAAATAATATTATATTTAGAAATTAAATTAATTTCTTTATAATAAATAAATTGGATTATAGAGCGCTTAACACTCTCTTTGGTGCTCAGCTCTTTAAAATAATTTTATTTAATGTCAAAAATAAAATTTTATAGGTCTCTCTTTCCTTGTTTCCTCTTCCTGCGGTACGTCCCTGTAATTTTTCCTTCCAAAGCATAGGATACAATATGCGATTACGGGTACATTTCCTCGACCTGATGAAAAAGGTTTTCTCTTGGCATTCAGAGTTCTCCAGCTTGTTGAATTTTCCTTCTCTTGTTATTGGTTTCTCTTCCTCCGATTTATCCTCCGTCCACGCTCATTTTTTGTTGTCTTACTGGGCCTCCAAGCAGCATCCGAAGGAAAGGGCTTTCCACCCTAATTAAATTTTAATTATATAATATTAAATAAATAAAAATGATTATAGAGTGTGTAGCGCCTCATTGCGTGCAGTTCTTTCAATATTAATATTTAATATTAATAAAAATGTTCTCATGTTTCTTGTTAAAATTCTAGAAGTCCAACAAGTCATGTTAGCTTATCAAAATGGGGAATCTTCTTATTAAAAATTATTCTTAAATCCTGAGTCAACTGATTCTGTCTTCTTGAATAAGTTCCAAATAAAAATTAGTTATTAAGTCGGTAGTTAGAAACCCCGTCAGTCAAACTTTCATACTGCTAGAGAGAACTATTGGGGTAAGTAAGGCATATCTCGACGGAGCTTATCCAACCTTCCCCGTGTTGACAATTAGTACGAGATTACTCGCAATGCAGTATACACTGCACCAGATTACCTACTAATTTATCTGACGCGGCAGACATCCATTTTATATATATAATATACTTAAAAAATTAAATTAATATAAAAAAGAAACTGTTAATATAATAGCTTGAAATTAAAAGAATAATAATTTAATTAAAAATGAAATCTTTATTTAAAGCATGAGTTTATAATTTTTATATGATAAATTTCAAAAATTAATAAAATGTTAATATTAAATTAAATTAAATTAATCTTAAGAGTCGTTTGTTCAATCAGTGCATTAAAAAAAATCAATCTATAGTAAGAATTAACAAAAAAATTAAAGATTGAAAAAATAGGAAAATAACTAACCCTTGATTTCATCTATAGAGAAAATTATCAATAAGATTAAATTAAAAAAAGGACGAAAAATAGATGGGATTGATTAACAATTAATCAAACACTTAAATTTTTTTTTAATTTTTGGCATTCTAATATTAAATAAAATAGTTATAGAAGATGCAAGCATTATAATAGGAAATTATTGAAAGGATCTTTGGGTAATAAGGATTTATATTTATGGATTTAGAAAAAAATTTGATAAAACGTTGGAAGAAAAACATATTGCTATATTTTTTAAAAACATCATTATTATAAAAAGGCTTGTGAAGAAATTAAATGTATTAAAGAATAAAAATAACATAATTAAAGATTTATTTTAAGTAATAGCCAACTTAATCAGACTTAATATATAGAAAAATTTTGTACATCAGTAAAGTTAGCAATTTTAAATATAACTTTTAGATGAAATGAACTTAGCTATAAAATAAAAATTATAAAGCAGAATGAAGAAAAAAGTAAGTCCTAAGATGTCCCTTAGTTACAGAAAAGATATTCGCAAGATTACAAGATATAAATCCAATTTTAAAACTATTAGCTCTTTTTAACTTTTTAAACTGATAAATTTATTTATCATAATGCTTCCTATGTACAAATAAAGATAAAATATTAAACATTTTTTATTATTTATAAATATATAAGAAAATATTAAATATCTATAATCGTTTAAGAGTAATTAATAATATTAGAAACACCATTTTTAATATAAAAAATGGTAGAAGGCATTCAAAGAGAGTTTCAATTACAAAAAAGTTTGAGCTCGTAGACTCCTAGAAAGAATTAAATAAATAAAAACAGAAGGATTGCTCACTTAACTGATATTCCATGTTTAAAAAACATAAGAAATAGACTTAAAATGTTATTCAATTGGAAGTTTATAATTTCACCACAAAACAACAGATAATCTATGATTAACTGATCAAATGATGCTGTAAATTCAGGAAAAAGTCAAAAGGATTTAAAAGGACAACTAAAAGCTAATGAAAAGGCTAAAAAATTGGAAAAATTGGATTATGACTCATGTCCACATAAAGAAACTTAAAAGTCTTCTGAAATATAGCACAAGATCAAAAATGCAATCCTAAAGCTAACAACAGAATTAAAAAAACTGGGTAAAATAATTTAAAAATTGAAAACAAATCAGCAAAATTATAACATCAAATTGAACTTTGAGAAAAAACTACTTAATGCTAATTAGAAATAAAATGGATTAGAGAAAAATATTGTTTTAGATACTTGAAGAGAAAGCTAAATCAATTTGAAGAAATGCAGTTTCTGTAAGAGAAGAATACATCTATCAACAATTTTATTATTCTAGTTAAGGTAAAATGAATATTGGCAAGAGGTACCGAAGGGAAATAAATAAAATAATATAATAAAAAAAGGCAAAGTATCTCTCAAGGAAAGATTTATAAGAAAAATTAATAGGGAAGAATGGAATGATAAGTAGGAGAATCCCGATTATGAAGAGATTTTGATAATCCAAAAAGGGTTGAAAATACCAGAAAAGCAATTAAAAAACTAATCAATTAATTTAGTTCTAATATAATAAAAATTTCTTTAAATAAGAGGTAAATAATTAAAATTAAACAAAAGTAAAAATATCATTTATCAGAATAAACATATAATCTAATCATAAATTTATTATATAATTACATAATTAAAAAATTTATTTTTATTTTGTAATAAAAAGCTAAAAATTGTAATATTTTAGATTTTATTCACTTAATAGTTAATTTAATCTTAAATTACTAAGAATAAATTAAAATTTTATTTTGACACACTTTGTTTTATTTTAATTGCATATAAAATATATGATCATTTTATAATAATAATAATTGGATTTAAATGTTTCGCAGCAATCTACATCACCGCCGCGTAAAATAAGTTTGTAAAAAGTTTTCTTGATTGATGTCTTGTTTTCTCTTCCTTGGTCCTATTTACATTTCTTGTTTTCCCTTCTTCCGTATTTCTAAGGTTCTTGTTTCACCACTTCTTTTATTCCATCTTTTTTTATATATAATCCCCTCTGCGCTACAATAGAGCATTTCTCTTTCTTTCTTCTCTCTTATCCAATATTCTCTTTTGTATTCCTGGAATTTCCTGCATTTCCTATATAGGTGTCTATAGCTACCACAGAAGTAGAATTTCTTCTTAATTCTTTTCTCTCTTGGCATTTTGATTACTTGCTCTTCTTCAATGCCCATTTTCTCTATCTTAGGAATTTCTTGCACTTGGCTCTGGCTCTAGATTATATGATCATTTTATAAAAATATATTTTATAGTATTTTATTTGTAAAGAAGAAGAATTATGAAGAAAAGCCACTAGATTATACTACTAAAGAAGAAATTTCTATAGAAAAACTAAAAAAGAGCACTGTAAATCCAAGAGGAGCCATGCCTTTAAAATATTTTTAGGGAGATCCCTCTCAGCTCTTTAGCAAAAAATGAGAGGCCATTTCATAAATTAAATTTATATAATTTTATTTAAACATTTAAGTCTTTATTATTGCTTAAGCTATTAAAAATATTAAATGAGTATACTATTATTTATATAATTTCTAAATCTTGAAATTATAAAATTTTAAATAATCTAATTAGAAGTAAAATGAAATAAAGCTAATTCAAATTTAATAATTTAATTAGGTACCATATCATTTTTATTAAAAACCTTTTTATTATTTTTATTTTATTTTTAAAAAGCAAAACATTTTTAGATATCTTTTATAGTTAGCCTTTTTAAGATTTTTTCGTAATTATTTTATAAATATGGAAAAAGCTTGTTCGATTTGCAAAAGTAATTACAACATTTAAAGAAAAGCTTTAAAACTTTAATGTGGTCATTCATCATGCTCTATTTGTTTTAAATCACTATATAGCAAAAAAAAAACATTATTTTGTCAAGTTTGTGAAATAAAGAACGGAAAAAATGTAAAAACTTTAGATGAAAGAATTAATTTAAAGTAAAAAGAGCAATAATGCTGTCTTCATTAGTAACCTATAAAGATGGCATGCAGCTTACATTAATAAAAAATTTGTGAGCGTTGTTAAAGAGAATTTCACAAAGATTGCAAAGAAATAATTAAATTAGAGAAATTTTAAGAAATTTAAGAGATAATAAAAAATTAAAAGATTGATGATCTGATACGTTACAAATATTTAATAAATGAAGCCATTGATTGATTAGATTAAAAAGAAAAGCAAACAGTAGAAATAATAAAGAATCAGGAAAAAGAAATTGAAACTTTATGCAGTGTAATAGTCAAAAAAATAATTGAAATAGCAAAAAATTAATTTTGAATATAAAAATAAAAAAGGAATTATATAGCATAATTACTTTCTGCGTAAAAAAAAGATATGATTCAACTAATAAATTAAATTAATAACTTAAGCGAAATGAAAAATATATAAATGGTAGAATTTTAAGAAAAGTTTAAAGATCTTAAAGCATAAATAAAAAATATTGAAGATATAAAATAAACGATTAAGAATGAAATTGAAGTAAAATTTTAAGCAAATAAATAAAAATCCTTATATTTAAATTAAATTAGGCTATCTATTTAAGAAGACTTAAATGAACTAAATAATCAAAATAGAAATATACATGAGTAAAATTAGATTTAAACAAATGAAAAGCAAGAAATTTAAATTATTAGTTAATAAATTAATCAGTAGAAAGATCGTTAGACGATGTAAATATTTTAAGAAACTAATAAAGTCTATTAAAATAAAGGAAATTAAGCAAAAGATTAGATTTCAGAAAAGAATTAATTTGCAGATATCTAAGTTTAATAATTAAAAAAATATTATTATTAAAGTATAGAAGATTTTGAATAACTTAGGTATAAAATGAAAGAAAAATTACAAAAATATTTTGAAGCTAAAAATAAAGAAATTCAAATTAAAATGAATGAATTGATCGAAAACGAAATTTATTAAAATATACTTATCTAATAGTAAAAGGAAGATTAATTATTGCAAAATAAGATCTTTGAAAATCAAATCAAGCTTAAAACTTAAGTTTAAGTTTTAGATCAAAATTAAAATGAAAAAAAAATCTTCATCTTTGACTTATTATCAAAGTAAAATTTATTCATGAAAATATTTTAAGATTCTTTAGAGGAGTTATTCTTATACCAATAAAATTAAAATGATATGAAAAATAAATAGGAGAATAAAGACGAAATTATTGATTCTTTACTTAAGTAAACAAAAATACTTTAAAATAAGTTGGATGAATCAAATGAAAAAAATAAATTTCTAGAAGAAACATTAAAAAGTGTTAAGGAGGATTTTTAGTAAACTTATGATTAAAATAAATTATCTTTTCAAGATAAAGAAGTCAATACTTAGAAAAACGATTAAAATGAAAAGCTTAATAATAAAGAAGAATAAAAGCAAATAAATCTAAAATAAAAAATTTAAAACAATGAGAAATGCGAAAATCTTGATTAAACATAATGAAAATAAATTTAATTACAAAATTAAAGTGGCTAGTTTAATCAAAAATGTTAAAACTTAAACAATTAAGAAGAAATAATTTTAAATCTTTAAGAAGAAAACTAAAAATTGAAAGAATAAATTGATTTTATAAAACAATAAACATAAAATACTAAAAATATAGAATAAAATAATCTATACACCTTAGAATCGTTTATAAATTAAAAAGTTATTATTTATTAAGGTTCTCTCATTTTAAAAGATTTAATATAACCTGTAATTTATTCGAAAATAAAGAGCGATTTAATTTTCTTGCATGTAATTTTCATAAAAGAAAGATAGAGAAAATATTACAAATGCTGTACACATAAACTATTTAGAATTTAAGATTTCGTTTCTTCTTACTTTGAATTGAATAAGTTTAAAATATGGAGAATTAATCAAAATATAGAAAAAACACAGCTACTACTCTTTTTTAATACATTTTAAGAAAAACTTGCTAGTTTTGATCTACCAGTTGATCAAGTTTAAAGTTAGAACTTAAATTTTACAGAGGCTAGAATAACAAATGAAAGTATAGTTGTTATAGAGCAAGGAGATAACTGAACATTACTAGATAATTGCAAGATTTGTAAACTAAAAATTGCTTAGTTAAATTGTAAATAATGTCAGTAACAACTATGATGCTCTATCAAATGTTCAATTAATGATTAATAGCATCAATGCTAAGAATAGAATGAATTAACTTTAGTAGGATTAAAAAATCTTGGAAATACTTGTTATATGAACTCTGCTCTATAATGCCTTTTACATACTACCCCTCTAGTTTAATATTTTCTTTCTAAGCAATGAGAAAGTTAATTGAACGAAAACAATATTCATGGATCTTAAGGAACTGTTTTGAAATAATTTGCAAATTTTACTGACATAGCTATTAAATAAAAAATTGGAACTTATATTCCAACAAATTTTAGAAGCATAATTAAATAAAAATTACCGATGTTTGCATCAGATGGATAATAAGATGCTTTATAATTTCTTAATTGCTTACTAGATATACTACATGAAGATTTAAATTAAATTACTACTAAGCAATATATAGGACGTAAAGCATCAGAAGGAAGACCTGATGGAGAAGTATCATAAGAATGTTGACTCAGGTATAAATAACGAAATGAATCAAAAATAGTAGACTTAATGCATGGACAGACTAAATCGGAATTGAAATGTTCTTAATGCAAAAATGTATCTGTAACTTTCGATCCTTTTACTGTGCTGAGTATCGAAATTCCAATTAAGTAGGAGTTACTTTTCAATGTTATTGTTGTACCTCTCAAATTTGATGATTAAATTAGAATACTTGAAATAAAATTATAAGTTTAATAAAATAAAGAAGATTTAGTGAAAGAAGTAGCTAAAAAGATAAATAACCAAAATATTGAAGTTTACCAGTTTTCAAATTAATATATGATAGATTCTTTGAAAATTATAGATGAATATTTATAAGACAGTAAGGATAAATAAATAATAGCCTTTGAATGTGTACAAAAAGATAAGCTTATGTATAGAACCTTTATATCATTTAATCAAAATTAATATTATAATTCTAGTTATTAAAAGTATTTAAAGATAGGAATATTTGAAATGATAGACTTTTAAAAAAATTTAGATATAAATGCTCTTTATTAGTTAATCTATTTTAGATTCTTCAATGATTTTGATTAAGTAAAAAAAAATAGCAACGGAATTTCGAGTTTCAAAATAAAAATAATTGCTGAATAGAATGAATTTAGTATAGTTAAATAGTTAAATAGAGATATGGAAATAAACTAAGTTTAGCAAAAAAGTTATTAAGGCTTTAACAAATGTGCTTACTGTTCTAGCTAATAATGTGAAAAAGGACATATTTTAAATTGCAAGGATAATAAATTAATTGATGATTTTATAAAAATTAGCCATTTTAGAATAGAAGTACTCTTATTACAAAAAAATTAAGATTTAGAGACTTATTTAGATTAAAAAAACTAAATCCTTTAAAATGCTAAACCTACGAAGTTAAACTATTCTTAAACTTCTCTTGAAGATTGCATATAACTTTTTCAATAAATTGAATCATTAGAAGGAAAAAAGCAGTTTAAATGCAAGAAATGCAATATTAAAACAAATGGAACTAAATAATTGAGTTTATACAAAGTACCTTAAGTTTTAATAATTCAACTAAAAAGATTTATTCAGAAAGAATAAGAACTAGAAAAAAATGAATAACCAATTGATTATCCTTAAAAATTAGATCTTAAGGAATTCTTACCAGAAAGTTATCAAGATTCAACATTCTACAATTTATATGCTGTAATTATACATTCAGGAACAACCAAAGGAGGACATTATTACACAGAAGCAAAAGTTGGAGATGATTGATATAAATTTAATGATTCAGTTGTAGAAGAATGCGAAGAAATAGTAAATCAAAATGCTTATGTATTGCTATATCAAAGATCGTAGTGAGAATTAACTTTTAACTTCTTTAAATTAAAATATATAACTAAGTAATCTTATAAAGCTATTATTTAAAATTTGTTAATTGTTTTATTTGAAAATAAATAAAATTTAATTAATTTTGTAAACAAATATTAACTAGAAGATGACTTATTAAGAAGAAGTTGAGAAAAAAATAAAGGAAAAAAATTAATTGGTGAAGGATTTCTGTTAAATGAATTTAAGAATTTAAGAATAATTTAAAAATTAGCATTTTGCAAATACCAGCAATATATAGTAATTTTATTGGGGATACCATAGCTGAAGGAAAATTCAAAAAGTAATTTAACTATAGTAATCATCTGTTATAAATTTCCTCTATTAGGATCTGGACGTAATATGAATCTGCAATTAAAGTAGCAGAGCTGCAATAAGAGTTATTGATTTCAAGTAGATCATAAAAGCCCTTTCTTAATTTTTTCTTGTAGGTCAAATCCCAATAATTTTCTTTTGAATTTATTGCGGTTTGTCAGATATAGGGAGCTTCTTATTTGCTTAGTTTATTTTTTCTATAAATTAACCCTTCACTTATTCAGTATACTTTAAATATATATTATAATTATTTTCCTATTATTCTCTTTTAATTTACTAAAATAGGTTTCAATTCTGTACTTTATGTCTTGGCCATTTGCAGTATTATCATACAATTATTTTCATATAGAGAATCTCTTATGTCAGTGGTTATTGTTCTATATCCCCCGGGTTGCTGATTTTTTATAGTTGCTCAAGCTTGAAGTTTCTAGAGCTATAAATTTCCTTAACGATCTAGTTTGAATAAGAAATTCTTCCTTAAATTTGCTACAGGAAGAGGTTAAAACTATTTGCTTTTGTGAGTTGAGTTTTCAGATTTAGGATTCCCATAGTATTGATCAATTTTTAAGTCCGTTGATAAAGCTCAGAAATATCCTTTGTTACATTTGGATTCTCCATCTAAAGAAAGTAGAAATCATTAGCTACATCCTACTAAGAGTTATAGGTTTTGTTGGATATACCTATTATTTCTTAGGTACTTTTTTCTATATATATAAATAATGATTTAGCTTAATTTATTTTCAACTACTTACAGATAAAATTTTGGTGCTAATCCTTATATTTTTTCTTTTATTTCATAAAAAGGCAAAGCGATTCAATTTTTAAATCTTAAAAGAAAAATTAGATTAAATTAAAGCTTGGTTGTTGAAAACTGTAATATGATCTTTAACTGAACTTGGAAACTAAAAGAGTAATTCAAAGAATAAAAAAATTAAAAAGGCTCTTGAAATAAAAGCAAGCATTGATTATTAACTTTCCATTGTAAACAATTACTAGTATATGATTCTCAAGGAACTAAAAAATTATTTTAATGGAAGAAAATATTAAACTCAATACATCAATATGTTTCGTTAATTTCTTGAAAAAAGATGATAAGATAAAGAGTAAAACTAAATCATAAGTTTTCCATGGATAAGAGTTATATATGTAATGATTTAATTTAAGTCTTTTATGTGATTGAGATATGAGATATTAAAGTAATATAAAACAAAAAAGTATTTTATAATTATTTAACTTCTAAATTTTATAAAATAAAATACTGAAATAAATGAATCGCTTAAATAATATTCCACCTAACTTTAAAGTTATGGTTAAACATTGAGTATCCAATAAAATAAAAATAGAAATTAATCAAAAATATTATTTAAATTTTAATAACTTATATAATTTTAAAATTTATAAGTTTTATTATTAATTGGTATTTATTATTTTCGATATAATATTTTACTAAAAAATGGAAAAGTTAAACTTAAATTTAATCTAATTAAACAAAAATAAATAATAGATTAATTAAATTTTATTATATAAAATGGATGTCGGCCGCGTCAGATAAATTAGTAGGTAATCTGGTGCAGTGTATACTGCATTGCGAGTAATCTCGTACTAATTGTCACCACGGGGAAGGGTGGATAAGCTCCGTCGAGATATGCCTTACTTACCCCGATGGTTCTCTCTAGCAGTATGAAAGTTTGACTGATGGGGCTTCTAACTACCGACTTAATAACTAATTCTTATTTGGAACTTATTCAAGAAGACTGAAACATTTGACTCAAGATTTAAAAATAATTTTAAATATGAAGATTCCCCTTTTGGAGAAGATGACATGACTCATCGGACCTATAGAATTTTAACAAGAAACATGAGAACATTTTTCTAAATATTAATATTGAAAGAGCTGCTTGCCAATGAGGTACTACGTGCTCTATAATAATTTTCATTTATTTGCTTTATTTGTATATAAGAAAATTTAAACATAGGTATTTCTTTAAAACTTTACTGCAACTCTAATAAATTGTCGTTTTAAAATCTTAAACCATCTAACTTTATAAAAATGTTATTATTGATAATTGCTAGTTTAAAATAAAATATTTTATACTAATAATGAGAATATTAATAATAGATATTTATCTAAGCTCCTATAAAAATTGCTTAATTAAAATTTTGATTAATTTAAAATATGAAAATTTTTTAATTAAGTCAATAAGAAAATAAATTAAGCTATTAAATTTATTTAATTAAACTTATATAGTTTACACACTAATTATTAAATGAACTTTTTTATTATTAAAGGAAATAAAAATATACAAAATTGAATTAAAATTAAATGATTTAATTTTATTAATTTTGAGTCAAAAATTAAATAAGCAATATATAATAGTTGATTTAAAATTTTCTAAGCATAATAATGGCAAAAAATTATAAACTTTGATAAATGATAAAATTCAAATTATGTTGTAAATAAACAAACAAATTGGATTATAGAGTGCGCAGCTCTTTAAAGTAGTTTTATTTAATGTTGAAAAATAAAATTTAATAATTACTTATATCTTTGTTTTCTCTTCCTGCAGTGCGAGCATGCAATTTAACCCTCTAAAGAATAGGATGCAATATGCGATTACGGGTAAATCTTTTCCCCGACCTATGATGAAGAAGGTTTTCTCCTGGCATTCAAAGTTCTCCAACTTGTCAAATCTTCCTAATAGGAGTTTCTTGTTATTGGTTTCTCTTTCTAATATTTATCCTCCGTCTGCGCTCATTTTTAGTTGCCTTACTAGGCCTCCAAGCAGCATACGAAGGAAAAGATTTTCCACCCTATTTAAATTTAATTATATAATAAATTTTAAATATTTATATATTATTAAAGTTAAAAAGGGATATATAAAAATAAGATGGAGGGGCTTCAAAAGGATTTCATGCTTAGGGCAGGGAAAAAAATCAGAATGCTTCACAGATATTGCCTCAAAAGCAACCAAAGAAAAATTACAACAATTATGAATGACTGAAAAAACACTAAAAAAAATAAAAAATAGACTTCTAAGAACTTCCAATTTAAGAAATTAGATTCTTTGAGACTATGCAATAGAAAGCGGAGTAGAGAGAAACAATTTATTCTAAAATAATAGAAAACTGATATATCTCAGTAAAGAAAACTTTATCAAGATAGAAAAGGAAATAACGATTAGACCATCAAGAAAATGAGATACTAAAATTTCAATAAGTATCAATGAAATATCTGTCTTCATAAAACTTCCATAACAATAAAGCAAAAATTTTGAAAACTCAAAGGAAATATTGGAATCTTGGAGAAAAATATGCTAAATAGGATGAGTTATAGAGGTTTCTAAATTAAAAGGTCGAAAAAAGGCAATTAAAAAGTAAATTTAAGTGATGATGGAATTTGAACAACCAGAATCACTAAAAAAGAATGCAAAAAAGAAATCAAGAAGCCAAAGAAAAAGTATTGAACTGTTACTCTCCAAATCATTTATTTATAAATTTTAACTATTTTGAGAAATTAAATAAGAAGCCAAAAAGATTTGAAAAGATTAAATATGATTTTGGAGAACATCTATTAGAATTTATATAAGTCAAGGTATTTTAAGCCCATTTACATAAGCTAGATACATTTAGATTAAGCAGAGAAAAATGCAATTCAATGAATTAACTAAATAATTAATAACAGTAAGAAATATAAAAATTAAAACTTTTAATTACAAAAAGTAAGAATATTTTAAAAGTTATTAAAATTTTTAATACTAAATTAGTAATTTTTTATATAATAAATTTATTAAAACTTTTTATCTTACTATAATTTACAAAGAAAAAAAATTACATTTTTAAAATAAAATTTAAAGAAAAATTTCATTATAAATTATAAAAATTATTTTGTAATTTTTTAAATAAGATTTGATTACTATAAATATTTACTAAAGTATATAATTAAATTTTTTAATTATTTTTTCTTAAAAATACAAATAGTTCCTTTTATTATCTAAAATTTAAATCACTTACAGTTATTGATTTCTTTAATTTTATCAATCTTTTCATTATGACACAATTTCTTTTATTCTATTTAACGAAATAAAGCCTCAATTTTTTTTCTTTGAAAGCAAGCTAATAGGAAAAAATTAAATTTTAGGTTTTTTATCTTTAAAAAGATAGCAAAAAATGATTTTTATTTTTAATATATATTTTCCTCGTAAAAATTAAGAGAAGTTCAATTTTATAAGTCTAAAAAAAGTTTTATTTACTTAATTATAAAAGAATTTACGTTATTCATATTAAATTCAGTAACTTAGTAAGAAAAAATTAAAAAAAAGGAAAGAGTTTTAGCAAAATCAAATTTTTATTATTTTTAGTGTTTTATTAATTTTCTGATTTTAAATAACAGCAAGTTAATAGCTTATTAATCAAAAATATAACTAAGCCAAAGTTTAATTTTTATAAATTATATTTTTTATAATTTTATTTTTATTTTGCAATTTCTAATTTATTGATAAAAAATATAAATGTCTAAATACCGAATTCAGATTTATTAATTGTTTCATATATCAAATTTTCAGAAGTTATAGAAGATTTTAAGACTAAATTTAATATAATGCATTTAGAATTTTTTTTTCATTTTTTTCAATTATCTAGTTAATGTTTAAATTTATTATAAAAGAAATCAGTGGAAGCTTATTAGAATTTTTTCGCTAAAATTAAAAAAAAGAATAAATACTAAAATTCAGATTTATCAAATTTAAAATATTTTTAGAAGGAAAATAATTTTATTAAACTCTACTTAAACAAAAAATAAATAATTATTTTCTCTTAGTTTGAAACTTATTTAACAAAAATAAAATTTACAAAATAACTTTTTAAAATCTAAAATTTATAATAAGTAAAAACCTTTTATTATAAATAGCTTTAAAACAATCACTTTATACAGTAGATTAAAAATAAAGTAAATTAACTTATTTTCTTTTTAAGAAATTCTACTCTTCTAGTTTTAATATTTTTCATTTTTATTGTTAAATTTATAACTAATTTAGGAAAGTTAACTTACTTTTTGAGTTACAAATTATTTTTATAAAAAAGTATATATAATCAAAATTAAGCATTGCTTAATTATTTTTTTGCTGGTTTTATATTTTAAGATAAATTTTTCTTGAAATTTTATTTAGAAAAAAGAAAAGAATGATGAGATAAAATATCTGCGCTTTAAAATTTATGCTTTTAGCAATTTTTATTGTTTATTCTATGTTATAAATATAACTTAATTTAAAAGATTATGTTTCATCATTTCTTTGTTTTCTTTACTTTTATTTTTCAATTTTTAGCTAAATTTGTATATTTTTCATTAACTTATAATAGCAAGTTTAAAAAATAAAGATATAATTATGTTATTTTAAATAAACTGACTAAGATAATTTTTTAGGTAATTATTTAATTACAATAAAATTGTAGGATTTTAGATTCTAAGCTTTAAATAACTATTAAATGCTATGCACATTTTTTAGCGTACAAATTAACTTTATAATGCATTATAATAAGTTAATTATATAATTAAATTTATATTATTTAATAATTGAAAAGATGGTGGGAACTGAGAATGACCTTCGTGACAACACTTCTGGTTTTATGGCTAGGAACAAGTTCCTTTCCTGTCGCTGAGAAAGTCCCTGGTCAGAGTCATTTTCTGAAGGGAACACTGTCTTTGAGATTATCCGCTCTTGGTAGGGGCTTGAAGCCTGACTGCTCATAGCGATGGAGCTCCCTAGCAGCTGCGTCTGGAGCACAACAGGATATCCCCGTTATTCCATAAAAAGAGAGCGTGGGTCGTGCAATCGGAAAGGAGTTTCCGGTGCAAAAACTTTTTTAGTTGAAATAAATTAAATAATTCTATATATATTTAATATTTTATTTATTTAATTCTTTATTTTTGCTTCTTTTTTAAAGAATCTAGTAGTAATTTAAATAATTTAAAAAATAATAATTTTAAATTTAATTTAAAGCTAAAATTATGCTTTTTTTGTAATTAATTGCTAGAAAATGAATTATTAAAAAACTGTGAGATAATGTTTATCATAAAGCTTTTTGAAACTACTTTGGAGAGAGATTTTTTTAATGCTTATTTAATATTTTTAAAAAACATACTATATAATAGTAAAATAATTCAAGCTTTATTAAGTTGAATATCTATTTATTTTATAATAGAATGATATATAGATTTATTTATTAATAATATTGATAAAAAGTTAAGGGATTTTAGATTAAAACTCTTCATAAAATTAAAATATTTATCTTTAAGCTTTTAGTTAAATATACAAATAATAAAGGCTGTTTAAAGGCTTAGAGATATTTAAAATATGATTGAAGACTTAAAGGCTTGCTTTTAATTATCTTTAATACAGGATTAAAAGCTTTCAAGTTTAAGGGATATTAATTACGTATTAACTAGTTATTTTAAGTAATAAATAGATAAAATTAACTTCAAGTCTATTAACTAATTTCAAATATAAGATCTAGTATTAAATAAGAGTGTTAGCTAATATTTAAACTAGCACAATAGAGTTTTAAAAGTCTATACCACAGTGGTTGGAGCGTGATTATTTGAGTTAGAGATCGCAAACTTGATTCTCTCATAAAATATTTAAAGTCTACAAGCAATAAATAAATTAAATTGAAGAATTGCTTAAACAAGCTAGATATTTATATTTGGACTAAAGACTAAAAAGTTATAAATGCAGCAAGTTAAATTTATTCTAAAAATTATAAACTTTTAATACATTTTCAAAGCATCAAATGCATAAGAGCAACTCTATTAAAGCTAAACATTTAATGCTTTTATAAGGTTTTGAATGGATAAAAATTTTCGCGAAAATTACTTAATTAAGGTTGATGAAAAAAAGATAATGCAAGAATCAATTGAAGCAACTAAATTTATGGAGCTAAAGAGATAGTAAATAATTAAAAGGATCAAATATATCTTTAGAACTGAAAATTTAAAAGATTAAAGTTATTATTTAATACATCAATAGATAGACTTTAAAGAAAGCTAAATATTGTAAGCATCTAGACATTAAGATAGAAATCGATAGCATTAGCATATGAATAATTTATACAAAAACTTAATTTAACTAGATAAAAAGAAGAATTTAAGAAACGACAATAAATTATTTTATAATAAAAGGTATATATAATAAATAAACCTAGATAGTTAATATTTGTTAAGAAGAAAGGGATAATAAGAGATTATAATATATTTTCTTTTGAATTAGTTTTGTAATTCGTATTTATTAAGAATTATTAACTTAGAAAAATGATTTAATTAGAATAAAATGCTTAGTAGGAAGAAAAAATAATGAGCTTTATTACATAAAAGTAATAATTGGAAATGTTACTATGTAAAAACTGTGCCTTTAAACTATTTTCCAATATATAAGAGGATTGCTGCTATTAATGCTAGACTGAAAGGATGCCTAACCAATAGGATTTTTATAAAATAAAAGCTGTACAAGAGCATTTTTAAAAACAACAGTAATAGACTTTGACTTAAAAATATTGTGAAGTGCATACAGATGCTTGCTAGTTAGTATGTCCCAATCATCAAAATAAAATATGCTAACAATGCATTTGATAATTTCATAAAGAATGCGAATAAATAGACTCAATTTATGCAGGAAAAACTGAAAAAGGAGATATTTAAAGAAAAGAAATAAAATAAAATTTAGGAAAGTAATAAAAATACTTAGCAAGAAAATTTAGACAGTTAAGCTTTATAAAATAGAATAAAAAACTAAGATATATTAAGCTAAAAAATAGTGGAACTTTTAGCTCAAAATTTAGCTGCAAAAATAAAGGAGCTTTTATAAGCCAATCTTAAAAAATTATAAGCATGGTAATAAAATGAGTAGAATTTTCTTTAAAATTCCCTATAAATTTCATAATCTTTTTAGTATAATAAAAACTATATAAAATTAGCAATTAAAAGACTAAAAATCGAGGGATTAATAGAAAAAATAAGATATTTTGATCAAAGATTTAATTAAAAATTTAAACAAGATTTAGGATAGAACATTTATCCAATAGATAATAGAGTCATCTCTGTCAAGTAAAAGTAGCAATTTACAAGAAGAAATATGCTAAATATGCAATAAAAAATAGATAGAATATTAATGCACAGAATGCAAATCTAATTAGTGATGTTCTGAAAATTGCGCTAAAACTGATTCTTCACATGTATGCAAAGTTATGCAGTAAAAATAAAATTAACCATCTTTAAAATAATTAGGAAGTTAAGTGGGTTTTAAAAATCTTGGAAGCACATGCTACATAAACTCAGGTTTGTAATGTCTTCTTCATACTTTACCGTTAGTTTAATATTTTCTTTCAGATTAATGAAAAAATTAATTAAATATAAATAACAAATAAGGAACTGGAGGTAAAATCGTTGAAGAATTTAGTAAACTTGCTTAAAAAGTAGTTAATTAAAAAAATGGGAAATCTGATCCCGTTAAATTCGTTGATTTATTATAGAAAGGTTGCTACTTAGTTTACAGTAAACAAATAGCATGACTCTTAGTAATTCATTAACTTTCTCCTAGATGCGTTACACGAAGATTTAAACGAAATTACTGATAAACCATATTTAGAAGCAATTCCAAGCAATGGAAGACCAGATCAAGAAGTTTCTAAGAAAGTTGAGATAGATATAAGCTACGAAATGATTCTAGAATAGTTGACTTAATTCATGGATAGTATAAATCATTGTTATA
Source organism: Loxodes magnus (assembly GCA_946699065.1). Taxonomy (NCBI): domain Eukaryota; phylum Ciliophora; class Karyorelictea; order Loxodida; family Loxodidae; genus Loxodes; species Loxodes magnus. Next base: position 7,839 of record CAMPDV010002876.1, on the reverse strand, counting down.
GTGCTAAAACTGCTAAGTAGAATCGATAACTTTCGATCCTTTTGTTGTGTGTTGTCTAGAAATTCCGGAAATCCAAAAGAAGTAAATAAATATATCTTTTATTCCAGAGAATATTTAAAAACCAATCTAGCAAACGAATTTTCATTGTTCGTTAAATTAAAATATAGAAGATCTATAAAGAGAAGTATCAAAAGAATTTGGAAATGAAAGCATCTTATTGTTATAGTGTAACGAGAAACAAATAATAGACTCATACAATTAATTAGGCCTTAAAATAAAAGATATAAATCAGAACTTAGTTCTTGCTTATGAAGTTTAATAAAAGTAATAAAGTATGTATAGAACTTTAGTTATATTTTAGTTTAAATTCTAAGGAAAAAAGGGAGGCATTAATTATAAAAAATTAGGAATCCCTGAAATTTTGGATATACATAAAACAGCTAGTATAAGAGAACTTTATCAATATATTTAAATTAAATACTTAGAAGGTATAGTTAAAACAATAAAATAGAATGTAGAGGAAGATTTTTATTTAAGATTTGTTCCTGAGTCAAATAAAAATTCTATAATAACGACTTTAAATCAAGATATCTAGCCCTATCAAAATAACTTATAGAATGGTAAGGAAAGTTGCCTATTTTGTGGTGATTTATCTTCCTGCGGTTATGGACATCAAGTTAGCTAAAAATAGAATGAAACAATAGAATTTTTTCTTTAAAAGAGTCATTTTAGAATAAATATTTATTTAATAACGAAAAATGAAAAGTTAGAGAGTTTTCTTAATAAAAGATCTCCAGTTGCCTAACCTTAAAAATAAATCTAATAAACAGTTACTCTTTAAGATTGTATTTAGTTTTTACACTAAGAAGAGAAACTAGAAGGAAATAATAAATTTTGATGTAAGAAGTGCCAAAGTAATTAAAATGGAAATAAAAAGATTTAACTTTATAAAGTACCAGAGATTTTAATGATCCAGTTAAAGAGATTTAAGTAAGTTAATAATTGAATAGAAAAAATCAACAAAATGGTTGAATATCCAGAAAAATTAAATTTAAGCTAATTTACACCTTAAAATTAAACTTATTCAAACGAATATGAATTATATGCTATAAATATACACTAAGGTAGCATATAAGGAGGACATTATATTGCCTACTCTAAAGTTGATGGCTAGTGGTATAAATTCGATGATTCAAATGTTGAGAAATGTAAATCAATACAAAGCGAAAACGCCTATACACTTTTCTATTAGAGGAAAAATTAAATGATTATTTAATTACAACTATTTTATAATTAACTTTTAAGAGAAAAATTTATTAAAAAAGGTACTCAAAAATTCTTAAGTTTTTAAATAAAAAAACCAATTTTTCCTTTAGGAATCATTTCTTGCAAAATTTCTAGATAGTCTAGTAAAGCAGGAGAGCATATTAATAAAATGTTATGGTATAATGAATAAAAATAAAAGAAGCTTAATTTTTAAATAAGTTAATTATCTATTAAACTAGCAAGTATAAGCAATCCTAAAATTATTTATAAGCTTATACTCTTAGGATTATAATATAACTCTTTAGAAATTTAAAACTAAAGATAATTAAAATCAATCTTTATTTTAGTTGGATATAATCTAAAACCCTAAATGTTTTAAACTATCAAATTTCCTTTTCGAAAGATTATACCTAATATAAATCTATTTTAAATAAACTTTATAAATCAGAACTTTTAAATTAAAGTCGATAAAATTTAACTATATAGCCAAAAATTAAATCAAGCAAAATAAAAAAGAAAAAGAGATAGCTTTATACAAATGAAGGTGAATTTAGAAGGATTAATGGAATATTTTGAGGTATTGAAAAAATCTAAAACTTGGAAAGTTTTCTTAAAGACAGAGAAATTTTAAATTTGCTTCTAAATAATTTCATTCAAAATATCGCTAAAGTTAGAAATACAGAACTCTATACAATTAATAATTCATAATAGCTTTATACTATTTAAAATAGCCTAACTTAAGCTTTTTATAAAATGAGGAATAAATAAATAATATCTTCTAATTAGATTCATAAACAAATACAATTGCAGGCTTTAAAAGCTTCATTTATTTTTTTCAAAACTTAAAGTTATTTAATTTTATAAGTCAAACTTGCTTGAGAAATTGTGTTAGAAAAAGTTTAAAGCATGAAAATTTAGATATTTAGTACATTAGAAAAAGTATTGAGGTCCTTTAAACCATTAAGACTGCTTGCAAAGTTTTCCAGCTTTCGTATTTAATCTGAAACTATTAAATGATCTCTTTGAGACTAAGTTAATAATTTAATTTGCGTTTAGAACTAAAATTTTAAAAAGAAATTACTCTATGGCAATAGATTAAAACTAATATACATTGAGTAGTTTAAAAATATAAGAAATATTAATTTTAACGTATGCTATCATATCTTCATACTATATAGAAATAGAAATAATTAATTTAAGGTTTATATACTTGCTAAGTTAGAAACTAAACTTGTCTAAAAACACCTTAATTATTAATAAGGGATTTATGAAGTTCTTTAATATTAGTTTCTATTTTAGTATATAAAAGAACTAGAGTTAAAAAATTAGAAGCAATAGTAAAAATAAAGATATGTCCTAGGGATTTTAAATAAAATTTCTGTCGATTTAATAAATATAGTGTCTAATAACCTTTAAATTTTTAATTTTACAGCATCTAGAATTTTTCAGTCGCCAATTTAGAATCAACGGATTTAAAAGGCCTTTAAAAAACAAAGGATTAAGTTTAGTTAAGTAATGAATTGTACAAAAAGTTTTAATTAGATTGAATTAAAACTCTACGAAGATAGAAAATAAGTGGATACCAATTAAATAGAGCCAATAAGACAATTAGAATATTAACTTGAATATAAAAATTAAAGCTTATTTAATAAATAACTATAGCAATAATTAATAAACAGGTACATCTATAGCATTGATTAATTTTAACCTGGTCTAATAACTTATTTAAAAAATAATCTTAATTTATAAGAAGAAAATTAAAGCAAACAGAAAAGGTTTAATAGTGAAAATAATTAAATTAAAATATAAAACTATAATAAAATAAGGAATCTAATAACTCTAAAGTTATGATTAAAAAGATAAATAATAAGTTAGAATTAATTAGTTAATTATTTACAATGCTAGCAAAGAATAAAATAATTAATACTAATCTATAATTATAACTACTAAGGTGATTAGAGTAGATAAAGCTTTATCCAGAAATGTTTTCTTTTTAATTAATTAGAATGCTTTTTAGAAAAAATAAATAGTTAGGCTTAGAAAGAGTAAACATTATTATTATTAAAGCAATGGCATTTTAGAAAATAGTTTAATTCATAAGAATTAATTTCTTAGCTTAATTTAAATAAATCAAAATAGTTATAATTATGGAACAAAGCTGTCCAATTTGTTCTATTTAATATAATTGAAAGCGAGTTCCATTAGAGTTGTAATGTGGACATTTTTCATGCTATATTTGCTTGAGCAATTTCAAATTCTAAAATCAACCTTCGATTTGTAAGATTTGCGGTGTGGAAAATAAGAAAGATGTAGAGGATCTGAAAGAGAGATTTGATCTATTTTTGAGGGATATAAAAGTTTAAGAACAGGAAAATATTAGGAAATGTGAAATTCACTAAAAACCATTTTAATTGGCATGTGCTGTGCATAAAAAACTTATATGTTTAAGTTGCTTCTCAGAAACACATAAAGAGTGTAAATATTTCACATAAGTAAAAGAAATGGAAAGTTACCAAGAATAGTATATTCAATAAAGTAAAAAAGAACTCTAAGAAGAAAAAGAAAAAACAAACTAAAGGTAGTCTTATTATGAGACCATGGAAAAATTATGATAAGAGTAAAAACTATGAATCGAAAAGTAATAAAAGTAAACTCAGTAAGTTATGGAAAATCTTATAAAGAAAATGCTTGAAAACGCTAATTTTTATTTCCAAAAACAATTAGAAAAAGCTAATGAAATTTCTAACATTTAATTGAATAAAAATAAACCTTGGACGAGATAAATTTATAAATAAATTAGTTCAGTGAAATATAAAATCCAACCTTCTAGTAATTATGGTAAAAAACTCAAGAAGTAAAACGATTGGTAGAAAAAAACAATAAAAGTAGCTTTGAAAAGCCATTCGAAACTTTAGAACTTGCTGATGAAAAGGATCTTATTTTTAAGATATTTATTGAATCTTTAGCTAATATTCTATCAGTCAACCAATAGCAACTAGAGATACAAACATAGTTGAGTTTAAGAGACAAATAAATTGGAAATCTATCCACATAATTGAAAGATGCAAATAATAAACTTCTAGAACAGATTTAAAATAGCTCATAACTAAGAGATTAAGTAAAAAACCTGGAAGAAATTTAAGGGTAGTTAAAAGAATAAATTTTTACGCTTGAACAAAAGTTGAAGGCTGAAGAAAATTTTAAGCTAATATCAAACCTTCTAAGAAATGACGAGTTGGTAAATAAGAACGTGGAGATTTAAGAAGAATCCTTGGTCTCTTAAGATATAATCTAGCAGAATGTCCAATTTTAAGAAATTTAGTCCAAGTTGTAACTTCTTCACGTGATCTATATTAAAGAAAACGATAGGAAAATATTTCAAATGCTATGTAAAAAAGCAGAGCACAATCCAGTCGATTGTGTCTTCCTATTTTAAGTTCAGTAACTTCAAAATATGGAAACTGTAGTAGTAGCTGAAATATTAACAACTATTGCTACTTTTCAACTCGTTTCAGAAAATCATTCCATTCTATGAATTCCCTTATTAAAAGCTTTCTGATATGGATAAGTCTCTTGAAAAAATCTAAGTTGTTAATAACGATATAATAGTTATAGAGGAGGGAGATAAATGAATTGTTGAAGAAGGATGCTAATCTTGCTAATAGAAAAAGATTCAAAAGTAGTGTTAATACTGCAATCAGATGAGATGGTGTACACTTAAATGTGCTATAAGTGATTCAACTCATGAATGTAGGCAAATTTACGCTCTATGCAGCTTTGTAGGCTTGAAAAATTTAGGCAACACTTGCTATATGAGTTCGGGATTATAGTGCCTTGCTCATACACTTCCTTTGGCTTAGCTTTTCTTATAAAATGAATGAGAGAAGGAACTAAATGAAAAAAATACTCAAGGCACTGGTGGAATTTTAACCAGAGAGTTTGCTAAGCTTCTTGAAGAAATGATTAATCAAAAAAATGGAATAGTAGTACCAAATAATTTCAAAAACTAGCTACATAAATTTGCTCCAATGTTTGCCAAAAATGAACAGCATGACTCTTAGTAATTCATTAACTTTCTCCTAGATGCGTTACACGAAGATTTAAACAAAATTACTGATAAACCATATTTTAGAAGCAATTCCAAGCAATGGAAGACCAGATCAAGAAGTTTCTAAAGAAAGTTGAGATAGATATAAGCTACGAAATGATTCTAGAATAGTTGACTTAATTCATGGATAGTATAAATCATTGTTATCGTGCTAAAACTGCTAAGGAGAATCGATAACTTTCGATCCTTTTGTTGTTTTTTGCGTAGAAATTCCAAATAAATAGGAAAAGAAGATAAATGTACTTTTTGTGCCAGCCGATTTTTCAAGTAGTACTGAAATACTATCGTTTTAGTTTCCAGCAGTTTCAAAAGCTGAAAAAGTGCAGAAAGAAATAGCTTTACAGCATAATAAGCAAAATATAATTTTGATTTAGTGGATAAAAAACAGTAAGCAAGACTTTTTCAAAATATTTAACCAATAACTTCAAGACATAAACGAGGAAAAAATTTTTGCTTATGAGATTTAGCAAGCTTAAGAAAATATGTATACAACAGTTGTACAGTTCTGGCAAGAGGTAAAGAAAAGATAAAGATTGAATTGCAACAAAAAGGGAATAATCGAAATCCTAGACATTTAAAAGACATAAAAGATCAGCGACCTCTATTAATTAGTCTACTAAAAATATTTCCAGAACATAGTTTAAGTGAATAGTGAGGATTTTGAAAATTAATTATTCTACATTAAAATAGTTCCTGAGTTTGGTAAAGATTCTCTTGTAATAAGTCTAAATAAAGATAGACCAGAAATTGGTATAATCTAGTAAGAAAATTCCTAAGAATGCATATTTTGCAATTAGAAAGAATGCTAAGAAGGTCATAGACTTTCATAAAATTAGTCAGAAACAATTGAACAATTGCTTAATATTAGCCACTTCAAAATCCACGTAATGGTTATTTAAAATAACAGAGAAGTAGAAGTAGCTATAGAGAACAGAAGCTAGTAGATTTATAACATTTCTGCTCCTTAAACAATTTCAGCTAACGTTAACCTTTATGACTGCTTAACTTAACTGCATTAGATTGAAGAGTTAAAGGATGAAAATTAGTTTCACTGCCTTAAGTGCTAAAAAAGTGTAAATGGAACAAAAAAACTTTAGATGTATAAAATTCCTAAGATTTTTATAATTTAAATAAAAAGGTTCAAGCAAGTAGCAAGTGTTATCAAGAAAAACGAAACAAGTGTGGAGTACCCATCAGAGTTAAATCTTAGCGAATACTTACCATAAGGTCAGGAATTTTCTCCAATATATGATTTGTATGCTGTTAATATCCATATCGGAACAGTAAAATAGGGACATTATATAGCTTGCACAAAAGTAGACGATGAGTGGTACTGTTTCAATGATACAACTGTAGAAGAATGCGAATCATTCCAAAGCTCGAATGCATGCACGCTTTTCTATCAGAGGCGTTAGTGAACAAAATTAAACATTTTTTAAGAATAAATATAAATTTATTTGATAAAATAGCCTGGTTATTTAAATGAAATTCAAATAATTTTCCTTAATTATATCTACAAGGATTTGTTTTAAAACTTGAATTAATTTTATACTATTTGCATTTATTATTATTTTATAATTGTAAAATTTAACTTTGATTTTTCATTTTTTTAGTTATGATTCTTTCTTATTTTATAAATTAATGCAAAATCTTTTTATCATCAAAGACATAGATAAACCTTATAGAAATATTTATTTATAAAAAATTGGAATTGAAGTGTTTTAGATGGTGAAATGAAATTTTATTTAAATGATTCTCTTCAGTATTATAATAATTTAACTGAATTCAATTGTTCTTCTTAAATTGTCTATGTGATTTACCACTTTGAGAAACATACAAAAAAGTCTAAATATTTTGCTAGTGTCGATAAATCTTGAATTAGATGGCAAATATTTTTATTTTTTTTGTGAATTCTTTTTAAAACTTTTTAGTATCTTTAAATGCAAGCTCTAAAATTTTAAAGCAGCGCATCTAAAAATTTTAGGTAAATTTAAAAAATTAAAAACATTGATGCTTAAAAACTTAAATTAATTATTTATTATATAACAAATAGTAAATTTTAGAAAGCATTCAATAGATCAAAATTTTTTTTGTTTTTATTCCAAAATATTTATTTGACATATTAATTTAATATTTTACACCCTCATCATTAAAGAAAAAAAGAGTAAATAAGTTATTTGGATTCTTTTTAATTTTTATAAATTATTTAATTTTAAAAGCTTAAAGCATTCTTTTTAGTTGCTTGGAAAATATTTTTAAGTTCCTAAATTTATTTTCCTTTCTTTAAAGCAAATTTGTCATATTAATATAATTAAATTCTAAAAAATGCAGAGTTTATTTACGAAAAGTTAGATATTTTAGCTTTGTAAATTTTTATAATTTATAATAGATAGTTATTGGATTAGATTTGAGAAATTATGCCCAAATTAAAGAATTTGGGGGAATAATCTTTGATAAAAAAAGCT